>JAKLNT010000044.1:0-267794 GCA_022814375.1 Aspergillus quadricinctus | reverse complement strand
TTTAGTTGAATACCTACAGCTTAGCATACCGCTTGCTCCGCAGGTCTTAGGTGGTCACACCACCTACACCTTGTATACTACTTTAGGCTGTTGCTTGGCCATTCTTGTTTCTCTCCACAAGTGGCTCTATGGATCAGTATGACATCACCCGCCTGTCACCATATAAACCCAGCTTCGTCAACACACTCTTCTTTCAACTTGAGCATATTTCCATCCACTTAGGATAATAATTAGAGTCCTACAAGAGATCGTATCTCCGATTTTCTACTGCGCAACAGACACAACTAGATTAGTGACAGTACGTTAGTACCATGGGTGGCAATAACAATCAGGATACTCCAAAGTTGCATCGGTAACGCTATTCAGCTTCTTCACTGGCTACGCAGCTCTAAACTGACGAAACAGCGTTGGAAAATGGATGCCCTCCAGCCACGCTGCACACCAGGAATGGCTCGGTGGTGTCATCACACACGTCGACAAGAACAAGTCGGATAGACTGCACCCCGTTCTGCAGGAATTCAAAGAACTGATCGAATCCAACACCCGCGTTTACTTGCTCATCTCTGCAATGTTCGCCGAGATCCCTCGCAAACAACCATACAGTACCGATCCGACAGGCTGCGCTCAGATCCGCGACTACCACCACCTCCTCGAAGTCTTAAACTATCTTCTGACCACTGCCCCTAGCTGGAACGATTTCTCTCACCGCGTTGGTCTCGTTGGTCTCCCGATCAATGCAGTGTTGGACTGGAGCATGGGTACACCTAGCGGCTACGCCGCGTATCTGGATCCGGAAATCAACAGGATGATCAAAAAGATTCTCGATGCCTGGGGAGACTACCTCAAGTCTCCAGAGTCTGCCTCGGTCCTCAACGACACTTCCAGCGGCTGGTTTGGCTCCACGGCCAGATCCGATCTGGTTGAAGTCGGTAACGTTGGCGAGACCAGCCATGACTTCGAGGATCTGTACGTTTGCGATCCATCCGCAGAGCACCATGGCTTCAAATCATGGGACGACTTCTTCACCCGTGTTTTCCGCGAGGGCGTGAGACCAGTCGCGTCACCTGAGGATGACACCGTCATCGCAAACGCATGCGAGGCGCAGCCCTACAAGGTCGCTCGCAACGTTAAAGAGCGGGACATGTTCTGGATCAAAGAGCAGCCCTACTCAGTCCGCGATATGCTGAACCACGACGAGTTCACGCCGCAGTTTGTCGGCGGAACTGTCTACCAAGCGTTCTTGAGCGCGCTGAGCTACCACCGCTGGCATTCACCTGTCAGCGGCAAGGTGGTGAAAGCATATGTCGTCGAAGGGACGTACTACTCCGAGCCGTTGTTTGAGGGGGTAGGGGATCCATCCGGATCCCCCCATCAGATCAACCTGTCCGGCCAGGTCACCGCCCAGGAGTATAACAGTGCCACGGCGACGAGAGCACTGATCTTCATAGAGGCAGATCACCCAGCCATCGGCCTTATGTGCTTCATGGGTATCGGTATGTGCGAGGTCTCAACCTGCGAGATCACAGTCAAGGAGGGTCAGCATCTGAAAAAGGGCGACCAACTCGGTATGTTCCACTTTGGAGGGTCGACGCATTGTTTGCTCTTCCGTAAGGGTGTCAAGGTGGAGGGATTTCCCGATCCTTCAAGAGGTCGGAACATGCCTGTCCGGAGTCACCTGGCAAAGGTTCAGCCTTAGCTGTTGAGTTGGTGTATAGCATGTTTTGGGTCATTTTCCTATGTTAGAGCTTCATGAAAAGGTATGAATATAAGCGTGCCAGAGACAAGGCATATATTGTACATATCGTAACGACTATATCCTCGCCACGATTCGCGGTCAAAATTTATCTTCTTCGGTCAGATCTCGTTGTTGGTCTCACACAACAGGGCAGTCATGACCCTTGGGGATGCAGATTCGTGTCTTTAGCTGGGGTGAAAATGTCCATCTCGTCTGTCCTGGGAAGACCACATGACCTCGCGAGTATTCTCCTTTCGACAGAACCTTTGGGCTTTCCACTTCATCCCCATTTCTTTGCTCTCGCTGTTTATTTACTACGATAAGTGGATTACATGAAATACTAATGCCCGTCAATCATCCAGTGCTCGATCAATTTATATTCACCACTATATTCACGTCATATGCTTGGTTGAAAGTAAGTCTCAAAGATTCCAGCTTGGATATTTGCCATACAGCTAACTCATGTCGTCGCAATCATGGGCGCATTACAACTTGGCGCTTCTTTCGGACTGCTCAGCTCGCTTCATCGCCCAGGCCATAATCACGTCAACAACAGCGTCAATCTGCTCCTCGGTATTGTCCGCATGCACTGTGACTCGCACTCGATCAAGCTTCTTTGGGACAATAGGATACCGCACCGGGTTCGCCCAGAATTTGGCTCGGTGCATGTGTTCCGCCAACTCGATGGACTCGCCAGGAGGAGTCACCAACGGAATGATGGGTGACTGGAACGGTCCGGTGTTCCAGATATTCTCGGTCGGAAGCTGGATGATGGCTCTTGCTTTGACAGTAGCCCATTGCGGGTGACTAGTCAATTTACGGTGAAAGTGCCTGATATTCTGCTGCAGGCGTTGTCGACGCTATTTTCGTTAGCTTTGAATCAGATACGCGAAGAAGTGCGAACCTTGTCTCCGTCCTCGCTGGCAATGATCTCGTACCCAGCCTTGACAGCTGCTAGGGCTACAAACGAAGGGGCGGTGGAAAAGATGACACTTCTTGCGTAATTTATCAGGGTTTGCTTTATAATCGGACTGGCCAGCACAACGCCTGAGACTGTCAGGGAGAAGTCACGGTAGTGGGAGATCTGGACACGAACCTCCGTTTGAACCCAAAGCTTTGCCGCAGGTATGCAAGCGAAGTCCGATTTCCTTCTCGAGTCCATAATGGCACACGAAACCTGAGCCATTCGGTCCGACCAAGCCGTTCGAGTGTGCCTCGTCCACCGAAAACATGGCATTCCCACTTGGAAGAGTCCTCTTGGCAATGTCAAGCATTTCATGAATAGGCGCTGCGTCGCCGTCCATGCTATAAAATGACTCCAAGGCGATAAATACCACTTGCCTGCCATCTGCCACTGCAGGGTGCTGGTCACGAAGATCTTCCAGTGCACGACGGAAGGAGTCACAGTTGTTGTGGGCAAAGGAGACGGCTGTGGCCCGTCCCCGTCGCATGCCATCATGGATACTTGCATGCACATACTCATCGTATAATACGAAATCCCCAGGCTGTGGGATGGTCGACCAGATGGCCACATTCGCATCATACCCAGAATTGAAGAACAGAGCCGACTCAGCCTTGTGAAACCGAGCCAGGTGAAGCTCAAGATCCCTCAGATATTTGGTGGTTCCTTCAAAGATGCGCGTCGAGGTGCTCCCAACAATGAAGTTTGGGTTCTTCCGGAGTTGATCCAGGAAGGCCCGAGTCAGGGCTCCTGATGTTGCGAGCGAAAGCGTATCATTGGAACCAAAGTCCACCATCTGGGCAATGACTTCTGGTTCCGCGGGCTCGATCAGTCGTTTATCACGACCACGCTCCTCCAGTGTGGACTGAAGTTTACGAGACAAAATCCTCTTGCCTTCCATTTCGTTGCAGGTAGGATGTTCAGTGCAGAGTGGTACAATGTCTTTTGTCTCACAATGAAATGAGAATGTTAATTGGAACTCAGGCTCACGGTGCAGTTGCTGTACTTATACCGTCGGGGTCTTCCAAGACCAGTCATGAGATCACTGCTATTGCTCAAGATTTCCATCTGACTCAAGGAATAAAGCATGACTCTGAATGGACGCATCAGATGCCGACAGGTATAATTTTCATACGATTTAATTGGTATCTTCACCTCGTCCGGCAGCCTACGTGGCTACATACTGTATTATCCCGGTCAGAGCACGATCTTCCGCAAGCCCGGCACCTGAACAGGCCTGGGCATAGAGTTTCGGCATATGACTTGGTAATATGATGGACATATGAGCTAGATTATCAGATTGTTGTCTGTTGATTGGAAGACAGTTGCGTGAGCTGTACAATGCATGCACGAAATGTGCAGCGACCAATTATGGCCAGCTGCCGCCCTGCAACATTGGAGATCCCACCTGAAGGATTTTGCAATCCAAGAGGTAAAGTAATGCATTTGCCCAGTCTTCGGGTTTTTTTCCTCTATATGTCATAGTGGCGATGTGGTTGACCGGATCGATGGCAATCTGTAACTGCCTGAATCGGGAAGCATAAGAGAGGCCGAGACGCCTTTGGTCAGAGCAAAGCCCGGTAGGATGACAACAAGTCTATCAGTTTTGGTGTCCACTATCTCGGGCTTTGATGATTCACGTTCAGTCTCGAGTATGTTGGTTGTGAGATCATTTCGCAGAACCGAGGCCTTGGTTACTCCACTGTGGCCTGAACGTGAGCTACGCTTTGTGAAGGGAGCTGAACAGATTCCCCTCACTATGCCTTGGGAACGTAATCTCGCATGGATGAGCGTTTCTGAGTGTGCTGAGCTCTGCGTCCAGAGGAGGAGAATCCCGTGGGATTCCCTTCAGCCGGCGCATCAGGCCGATCACAGATGCAGCGAGACGTATATGGCATTCCCTTACGTTGAAGAATGCAGTCAAGTGACAGCCTGCATCTCCTTTGTGCACAGGATTCTCGCGATGGTTACTGATATCGTCGAGAGTGATCGACCCACAGCAATGGTGCTGAGAGTGACCTGTCAGTACAGCTTTGCGGCATGCGTCAGAGCATGCCTCGAGATTCTAACTGGGGATCATGATGACGAACAAAGATGCAGCAGAGGGCAGAAGACAGGGCGAGCACTTCCACCCAGGCTATAAAAGCCGCCGTGGCTTTATGGGATGAGAGTCAATTCTGATATCAACAGCAAGTTCACAAGCACATTCTCTGAGTCTTGAACAACCCTCGTCTGATCAAAGCAAAAGCTATGGAAAGAATTATCTACGACCATGCCCAGAGAACGCCCGACTCTACAGCTGTGGAGGACGGCAACCTATCTCTCAGTTATGCTGAGTTGATGGCAGAAGCTGCTCACCTAGCCCGCATGCTCGGGGCGAGCGTCGCTGGTGAAATGATCGGAATTCTGCTCGGCCCTGGAATCAAGCAGGTTGTCTCTCAACTTGCTGTGCGTCTTGCCGGTGGGACCTGTGTGCCTATCGAGCCCTCACTTCCAGGGCGTCGCATCACTGCGCTCCTCAACGATGTCCAAGTGAGACGTGTGCTCGTCGACGGAGAGGTTAGTGTGGATCTGCAAGCTTTCGAAGTTATTCACGTGCATGATATTTCCGGCCGGGAGAGCCTCGAGGTAATGCCGGGAGAGTTCGACAAGCAGTCAGAAATAAGCCATATCCTCTTCACGTCGGGGTCCACCGGAAAGCCCAAGCCGGTTGCAATCCGTGCAGAAAGCATTCTGCACCTGGCGACAAAGACCCCCACGACACCCTTGTCAAAGGCCGATAGAGTGACCGAGTTCAACAATCCAGGCTTTGATCTAAGTTTGTTCGAAATCTGGGTCACACTCATCTCGGGGGCGACGATCGTGGTTATGCCAAGAGAGACTGCCACTGACCCCGGTGCTTTGCGGACATTTCTCAAGTCCCATGAGGTGACAGTGACAATCATGACAGCTGCATTGTTCCAGATCATTGGCTTCACAGACCCGTCAGCATTTTCGTCGTTACGCCATGTCCTCACAGCTGGAGACGTAGCAAATGTGCGTGCTATGAGAGCTGTGCTGGAAAAGGGACCGCCACAGCACTTGTGGAACACTTATGGTCCGACAGAGTGTACGACGCTGGCCACCATGTTTGAAGTCACCTTGGAAGAGACTTCTGGAAGTAGAATCAGCATTGGTAAAGCGGTGGGCGATACGGAACTCGTGCTTCTAGATGAAGATCAGAAGCCTATCCACGACAGCGGAAGACAGGGTGAGATTTACATCGGAGGACCGCAGCAGTCAGCAGGATATCTGAATCGGCCCGACGAGACCAACCGATGTTTTGTCCATATGAACAGAAAGGACGTGGGATTGCCTGGTGAGGGAACCGTCCGTCTGTATCGCACGGGAGATATGGCGGAGTGGCGCGCTGGTACTGATGTTCTCGATTTCATCGGCAGAGTCGACAATCAGGTTAAACATGGAGGATTCCGTGTTGAGCTAGGAGAGATTGAACGGGTCTTGCTCTCGCATGGAGGCATTCAGTCGGCGGTGGTGGTTCGACAGCCGCCGCTATCTGAGGGCGGAATGCATGCGCTGGTGGCCTTTGTGGCAGGCAGCGAGAAACCCCATCCGCAGCATCTGCTAGAGTATGCTCGCGAACGGCTTCCGTCCTACATGGTTCCTAATGCCATCGAATATGTCATGGAGTTTCCGTTGACCCAAAACGGGAAAGTAGACCGCAAGGCACTTGTTCAACACAGGCTTGCCTCTCGAGAACCGGCCCCATCGATCAATGGACACGGCTCAAAAGACAAGAGAGTGGTGGTTCAGGGACTCTGGAAGGGCCTGCTCAATGTTTCTGAAGTTCGAGGTCAGGATGACTTTTTTGAACTTGGAGGCGGTTCACTCCAAGCTGCAACGCTGATCTCTCTCATCCAAGAGCACCTCGGCTGTCTTGTCTCGATGGAAGACCTGCATCGCCATTCCAGGCTCGACAGGTTGCTACAGTTGTTAGAACCCGCGGAGCTCAAACAATCCAACGCACCCGACGATACCAGAATCTGGATGCAAGACGTTGACCTCGTCGAGGATATCGAGCTCGTCCCGCGATGGGAAGCAGAAACCGAAGGACGTGTCTTCATCACCGGCGTGACCGGCTTCGTGGGCGCTCACCTCCTGCATGACCTCATGCAGCGACCCACAGTGAAACAGATAGCCTGTCTGGCACGTGCCAAGAACGGGCTCAGCGCGGCCACTCGAATCCAGCGGGCGCTGGAACGATACGATCTATGGCCCGACGCATTCGAGCAGACGCGGAAGCTATTAGTCCTGGAGGGCGACCTTGCCCACCGCGACCTGGGCCTGGGGACGGAAAGATTCACCTGGCTGGCCAACTGGGCCTCGGTAATCTTCCACCTCGGCGCAAAGGTCAACTTCTGCGAGTCGTATCGCGAGCATCACAGCGCCAACGTCGTGGGGACCTGCAACGCCCTCCGGCTAGCAGCCGCCGGCCGCCGCAAAGCATTCCATTACATGTCGAGCATCGACGCATGGGGTCCAACGGGCTGCATCCTCGGCACCAAGGAGCTCTTCGAGGACGAGCCCCTCCAGCCACATATCCAAGGGCTCCGGTACGACCTGGGCTACGCGCAGAGCCAGTGGACGGCCGAGGCGATGGTGCGCCGCATGCGAGACCGCGGCTTACCCATCGCCATCTACCGCCCGGGCTTCATCATCGGCGACAGCAAGACGGGGACAAGCAATCCCGACGACTTCTTCTCCCGGTTCGTGGTGGGGTGTATCCAGCTCGGGACGTTCCCGCGGCTCGACCAGCGCCTCGAGTACGTGACGGTGGACTACGTGCTCGCGGCCATGCTGCAGATCGCGGCGGATAATAGCAACCTGGGCAGATCGTATAGCTTGCTCTCTCCGGATGTGCGCCGCTCGGTGACTGTTGAAGGAACCTGCGCTGTGCTCAACGAGGCAGGGTACGATGTCAGACTCATCCCGTACGAGGACTGGGTGGAGCAGGTGGCCGAGCACCAGAAGAAGGGGCCGTTGGCGCCTCTGATGCCGATGTTCCAGGAGAAGGTGCTGGGAAGGCTGACGCGGTGGGAGGCGAGCCAGTACTCGCCCGTGTACCGGTGTGATAACACGGTTGACGCGCTGAAGGAGTACCCAGAAGTTGAATTCGTGCCGTTTGACGCGGAAATGTTGAAGCGGTTTATTGATTTCTGGGATCGAAAGGGGTTCTATCATGTCAAGAAGTAGCCTTTATCACTCTGCTCTAGCTGAAATTCATGCATTTGTATCCACATATTATGCACTCGATACATTTCCAATAGCCAAATTGGTCAACCATGTTACGCCAGGTTCCATGAAGAGGACAAACGCTCCAAAGATGGCACAAAGCTGAAAAGAGCAGTTTGTCAAACTTGATACATGAACAACGTGGTCAAGTCTTGGCCTCTCCCTCAGCCCTCCTGGGTATCCAACCTGTCTGTAGATTCCTGGGTCTCTTCGTCATGTTCATTGGTATCCAGTGTGCCTTCAACCCCCGAATCTGATTCGTCTGAGAGATAAGCAGCATAGCGGTTCATTTGTCTCCAAATCCCTCCGAGCACGTCCCATTCATCTTTGTCTCGTATCCATTCCCGGAATTCTTCCTTTGAAACAGGAGGGTCGTCGTATGTGAAATCGATGCCATACCCCTGCATCTCATCTTCGATGTCATCAAGATCTTCAAACGTGACACGGGCGTCCCAAAGCTCCTTCTCAGTGCCCCGAAACGTGTAAACAGGGATTTTGGCATGCACCCGAGGCAGGGACTTCCGAACTTTAGCCGCATGTTCTCCGAATGCCGTCAACCATTCCCGATCACGCTTTGAAATGCAGTTGTATTTAGCCTTCTCGCGGACGAGCGTCCAGAAGTCGAACACAAGTAGCTCCAAATTCGGTGCAAGGAGATTGATCGCGGCGGATTCGGGCGGTTCAACCATGACGTTGTGGAATGAGAGTTCGAGAACTTTAAGGTTTGTGTAGCTTGTCAGATCGAAGAGGCCAACCCACCTGTATATGAAGTGATGGATCAGAATCGACTTCAAGGTCTCCTTGTGACGGCTGATGGCTGCTTCGATGTTGGCGTAGTTCCATCTGTGGTACCAGGCGTACGGGCGATGGTACGTAAACTCAAAATGCTCGAGTCCGTCGAACCAGGTCAAGATCTCGTGCAGCATGCGTGGGGTCTGGCTGAATCCGTTGAACTTGGCGGTTTTGATGACAGGAAGTGTTCCGTTTTCATTCTGTTACTGTCAGCTCCGTTCACGCCATAGTAGATGCAACGTGTATATTGCCTCCGCTCACCTGTCTTTCGAGAAAGTCTGCAACCGTTCCAGGAATATTGTCACCCAGAGCATTCATTGTCACGGCCCAGACCTCGAACCTTTGCAGCTTGTATGCCTCGCCAGGGTGTAGATTGCAGTCACCAGCTCGAATCTCATGCACAGTCTCCATCTGTATGGCTTTCAGGAGTAGCAGCCAGGTCAACGGATGACCGGTGCTTCCAGAGACTTCGAAGACGCGCACGCGATGAAGCAAAGACACCAGCTTGCTGATTGCTTTGAAGGTCTTTTCCACAAAGGCTCCCTTTCCTAGGTAAACCTGGAAGGACTGACAGGTGGGTTGCAATGCAGGGTACAAGGTCAGGGCCTGCGACAGATTCTCAGTCCTGTCGCTGACAGGGTCAAGCTCTGGATTGCCCAGTTCGATTCGGCGGTACATCACATTTCGAACGACTAGGTTGAATGTCTTGCAGGTCAGAGCGATAGAGATGCCAGTATCGTAGTCCATAAGCTTGTAAACATCGTTTTTCCAAGGAAGGATGGCTTCAAAGAAGATGATTTCAAGTATCTCGACGGGGAAATCCAGGATTTCGACCGCCATTTTGGCGTGGAGGACGTGCTATGGAGGTTCTGAGCGCGATAGCTGGGGAGAGAGATGAAGGATGGTTAGTGAGTGAAACTTCAGATCTGTGAGGTTATATACCCATAACAAATAGACTGCCTCAGGCGCAAATACTGCTTGGAATTCACGTTGCTCTTCATTTGCTGCTAGAGGTTTCGTTAGCGTCAGTTCTGTTCACGGAGGTTGCCGTGAAAGTCGGTTTATGAAGTGAAGATTGCTGTCAGAATCAAGATTCTTAACCTTATGGGAATGACCTAAACGACCTGGAAATAAAGACGGCATCTTGAATGTGTTGGTGCGCCCCCGAGAGAGGAAAAAGAGGGAGTATAGAGCATACCTGCTGTGCGAGAGCTAGGCGAGGTCACACAGTCTAGAAGGGGACAATTGCTACAACAAACTATCCAACAGTTATACTTCTAGAGCCACGACTACCAATATCACTCCCATACAGGCTGCCACAACCTAGTGGTATTTCAGGTTCTTTTCAATTATTTAATCTGAAACGTACAGTGCGAACGTAACAAGCATGATATCAAGGTGGAATATCAGAGTGTCTATATCTCAGCAGAAGGGCTGCTTCAATGCTGGAGAGTCGATATCATCTCGATATTGGGTTCCAGACCGGAAATCATCACTTCTGGTAGGAGATTCTTCTTGACATTGATCCAGAATAAAACCCTAAGAATGGATTATTTGATAACCTGAGTGAAACTCTGATACATCCATGAAGTCATAGGGATAGTGATAATCCTCATAGTATTCGCTTTCTCTCATTGTTTCTTATGATAATCTGATGTTTACTATTCTTTATCTCAGCTCTTCCTACGCTCTAGATATACGGACCCTAGAACTGATAGTGGAGCAATTCAACCAGCAAGTGGAGTCTCGACTCTCGACTCTCGACTCCAAACCACCAGTGGATTGATTGATTCATCTTCCTCTACTTATTCTCAACATAAACCAACATCTCCCAGATTACCTTGATATATATAGACGGGAATTTAAGTTCATGATGCCATCCATGGATCCTAACGACATCAACATTCTCGCTCACTTCCTTGCCTTCAACCAAATCCCCTCATCTTCCCCTCCACCAGCAGACGTTCTGGTCCTCTGCGTCTCCGCCATCCTCCCCATAGCAGAGAAAGTATTTACGCATCTCGAAACCAACCCAGCAATCAAAACCATGGTCCTATGCGGCGGAATCGGCCATTCCACGCCTCATATCTACGAAGCGATCGCCAACGATCCACGCTACGCGCATCTCCTCCCGGAGATTGACGGACTCCCAGAAGCACAAGTCCTATATCGCATTTTCACGCGGTGTTTCGATGCACCGCGGATCCAGAATTCATGTCGTGTTCTGCTTGAAGACCGCTCGACGAACTGCGGCGCTAATGCAATTGAAACGAAGAGGGTTCTTGAGGAGAATGGGATCCATCCGGGGAGTATGCTGATTGTGCAGGACCCAACTATGGCTCGGCGGACGGTGGCGTCGTTTGAGAAGGCTTTTTCTGGCGGGGCGAATCTGCGGTTGACCAGCTGGCCGACTTTTGTACCAAAGGTTAGGCTTGAAGGAGGGGAGCTGGTGTATGACGAGTCGGTTGGTATTGAAGCGTCGCGGTTGTGGAGGTTACCGCGGTTTCTGGGGTTGTTGATGGGGGAGATTCCACGACTTAGAGACGATGAGGAGGGGTATGGGCCCAAAGGGAAAGGGTTCATTGTGCATGTTGATATTCCGGATGAAGTAGAGGAGGCGTGGAAGAGGATGAAGGGTGTGGAGATGGAGTGGGAGAGACGGTAGTGTCTGGGATTTAAGACAAGTTGATGTCTCGCGTCTGAAGGCATCTTTGTCTGTGTTTCAGTTGGACTGCGATTTCGAACTGTGGCATGAGAGACTAGCATGTATATAAGACAGAAGGAATTCTAGACTTGGACCAGTTCTCTAACATCTCCAAACTGCTGCGCAGAATGGCCCACTCAACAACTCCAACTGACCAGCATCCCTGGAGGATTGCTCCAAAACAGGCAAAAATGAGCTGCCTTGCGGATAAGCAGACAATGTTGTATGTCACAAGCATCTCACCCACCAAATGAACTGTACTGACTTTACAGCTTCCGCACCGGAATCTTCCAAGTCCACGTCGGCAAAGACGACGACATGGTCACCTTCCACATCCACATCTCCGTTGCCTGCAAATACTCCGGCTTCTTCCGCTCAGCCGTCATCTGGTCCTGGGTCCGATCCACCGGCGACGTCGTCAATCTCCCAAACTACGAGCCCGACACGTTTGAACTCTACCTGCAGTGGCGCTACACCAACACCCTCCCTGTCAGCGAAGAATCGGAAGACAAACCAGAATACTGCGACCTGCTCCACCTGGCCAAGGCATACGCGCTGGGCGCGTATCTCGCCGATACCTTCTTCCAGGACGCCGTTGCGGATGCCTTAATGCATAGGCTGTATGCGAAGAGGGAGACTTGGGGACGATGCAAAGGCTGTCGCTGGGAGTTTGTGGCGTATCTGTATGACAAGACTGTCTCAAGTTCGCCTATCCGCCATCTTCTGGTTGCTATGCTGGCAAGAGATTATGAACGATGGCTGGCTGAGGTGGGAGCAGCTGGTCTGCCCAAAGAGTTTCTGTCTGATATGTTGAACTATCTTGCGGGGGTGACGGCTCATCGGCCTATGCAGGAGTACTGGGGGAAATGCACATTCCATTTGCATGAGGCAGAGCAAGAGTGCTATCGCCGTCACTTTATGGTTGATTGATTTGGTGTTGTCAAGTGACGTGTTGGACTGTTATTTCTGCGTGTGTTTGTGTTTCAGTTTCTTCTTTAGGAATGTGGATGACTTCAAGTCTGTTCTCACCTTACTTTCTCTCCCCTCCTCTCTCTCCCTTCGTTTCCTCCGTTCATCATTTATCATGAAAATATCGATATCAAATACAGACTAGAGCAAGCATATCTTCTAAATGCAGAACTTTGTTGATCTCAGACCAGGATCCAATCACGTCATCCGTATTTGACGCGGGGCTGAATCTTCATTCATCCTGCAGAAAATGTCCATCAATCTTCATCGTTTTTATCTTCTTCTTCATCATATTCAATCCACCAAATTTATCAGATCTATCTCCTGAATCAAAATGGCAGACGATCAAGACAAACTCACTGACTACCGCCTCAACGCCGCCACACTCAACACTGCCATCCAGAGTATTGGCATGGGTGCTTATCAATGGCAACTCTTTATCGTCATCGGCTTCGGTTGGGCAAGCGACAACCTCTGGCCGATCGTGACCTCGCTCATCCTGGGCCCTGTTACATCGGAATTCCACATCTCCAGTCCGCCATTCCTGACTCTAGCCCAGAACATCGGCCTGCTACTTGGCGCCCTGTTCTGGGGCTTCGGCTGCGATATATTCGGCCGCCGCTGGGCCTTCAATCTCACCATCGGTCTGACCGCGGTATTTGGGCTTGTGGCTGCCGCGTCGCCCACGTTCGCAGCGGTATGCGTCTTCACCGCGCTGTGGTCCACCGGCGTGGGCGGGAACCTCCCCGTCGACTCGGCCATCTTCCTCGAGTTCCTCCCGGGCTCGCACCAGTACCTCCTCACCGTGCTGTCCGTGTACTGGGCGCTCGCCCAGCTGCTGGCCAATCTCATTGCCTGGCCGATTCTAGGCAATCTCACCTGCCCCGATGAAGAGACCTGCACCCGTGCCAACAACATGGGCTGGCGGTATTTCCTCATGGCCATGGGCGGGATAGCAATGCTCATGTGTCTCCTCCGCTGGACCTGCTTCACCTTGTATGAATCGCCCAAGTTTCTAATGGGCAAAGGCCGCTACCAAGACGCGGTGGCAGTCGTCCACGAAGTTGCCCGCCGGAATGGCTCCTCTGCCTCCTTATCCGTGGACGACCTCATTACCCCTGCAACCACCGCGGAGCCGGCCACTACTGCTGGCAGTTTCCACGGAACAGGTGTCATCATACGCCAACGCCTCGATCACCTGACTCTCAGTCACATCCAAGCGCTCTTCGATACGCCCCGGCGTGCCTGGTCCACATCGCTCCTTATCGTAGTTTGGGGACTTATAGGCCTCGGTTTCCCTCTTTACAACGCCTTTCTACCCTATATCCAGCAAACTAAGGGCGCCGAATTTGGTGATGGGTCAACAGAGCTAACGTACCGGAATTCGCTCATCATCGCCGCGGCAGGCCTGCCTGGCTCCCTAATCGGCGGCGTGCTAGTTGAAATACCCTACCTCGGCCGACGAGGCGCAATCAGTTCGTCCGCTGTGCTCACGGGCGCATTCCTGCTGGCCTCTACAACGGCCATGTCATCTTCTTCGCTACTAGGTTGGAACTGCGCGTATAGCTTCACCAGTAGTCTGCTCTACGCTGTTCTTTATGCGTATACACCCGAGATGTTCCTGACCAAGGACCGCGGAACGGGGAATGCGCTGACTGCGGCGGCGAACCGGGTGGGCGGGATCCTCGCGCCGGTGATCGCGCTCGTAGCAGATCTGAAGACAAGCGTGCCGGTCTACGTCAGTGGGGGGCTGTTTGTCGTTGCTGGGTTGGTCGTTCTGATGATCGGATATGAGTCGAGGGGGAAGGCGAGTCTATAGTCACACTGTCACACATAAAAAATACATAGAATTTCAGCTAGACCTGAGTGATAAAGGTTACTTCTTGATCATGAATGACTCGTCATTCTAGTAAGAGCAAAAAGGAATAGCCCTAGATATTCTGGCGGACGGAAAGCATTTTCCATTGTTGTTGTTGCACCGATTAACGTCCAGTGAAGCTCTGGCTTCTAGTGATCATTTCGGGGCTTTGAGCTGGAGGAGAGAGCGGTTAAAGCTGTAGCCAACATAGGAAAGAGATAGGAGAGGGAGAGTAAAGAGAGAGTTAAGAGAGACGGCAGTGGGTATAGAGTATTCTAGGCAGTGAAGCCTGTATAGACAGCTTAGTGAGTGTAATCTTAGAGTAGAAACCTGTAGTCCTAAGGAGCCCTATGAATCCTTAGGCTTAAGAGACTGGAGGTAGTTACCTCCCTCCTGTCTGCCTGAGGGCAGCTAGGGTGGCGGCTTGGAGGAGCCACTGCTAGAGGCTATACTGCACCTTTATGTAGAGGGCTATGTGCTTAGGTGTCTTATTACGCCTATCAAAGCAGGTAAGCTCAGCATCTTTGTATGCATACTTAGGATAGTACTAGTCAAAGTCTCTATCGGAGGACCGAGGACCTTACAGTGAGCTACTAGAAGAGGACAGGCCGTTACAGGTTAAGCTTTGGAGGGGGGGGGGGGGGGGGGGGCCCTTTATAGATGCAGTTATACTCCCCTGTCTCTGCTTTAATTCTATACCCTTATCGATATTATGTCAATATTGACTTCAAAACAGGAAATCATCGTTTCTGATATGAAATGACCTGTGGCTGATAGGTTGGGATAGATGACATCATCACAATCGATACTTCGATCAGTTCTAAGACAAGATCTGAGATACTTATCCTATATCAACTAAGATCATCCACAACGGTAGCTGTCATACTACTTGCATGATGTACCTTAATCGCCACCACCCCACTCTACATGACACGCGCCATGATATCAAGTTATCAACCATGGGAGTTGCGTCAGTCCCAGCAGCGCACCATGGTCTCATTGGCAGTTATTCCCCGGCGCTGCTGTCAGAATATCCATCCTGGCTGCTGGGTCAGGGCTGACGTATGGTGTTTGTGCATGTTCCTGTCGGTATATAAATCAAGCTTATAGACTCAAGCTGACGGATACCTACTAGCTCCTACTACCAACAATCCAAAGCACTCTCCATCTGAATTTAAGATAACTCCACCACTACCATCATACTACCACAATGTCTGAAGACCAGAAACAGAACCGTATGCTCTCGTACCTCTACCTCTTTCAAGACACAGGCTGATGAGACTGACAGCTGGCCTCCTCGGTGGTCTTGGAACCACTCTAGGCAACACCGTTGGCGGTCTCACAAACACTGTCGGTAACACTGTCGGCGGCCTTGGACAAACGGTTGGTGGAGCGACCAAGGGACTCGGAGAGACTGTCGGTGGAGCCAGCCAAGGACTCGGAGACACTGTCTCTGGTGCTGGACAGGGCGTGGGACAGACGACCAGCAGCGTGGGCAACAGCACCAAGGATACTCTGGCAAGCATTGGAGGAGAGCGGAAGTAGTGACGTTATGATCGGCTTCATGATGTACGATGATCGCTTCTGATTGTATATTTCTTGTGATTTGCTTTCAGCTTGGTTGTTCAGGGCTATTAGGCGTACTATATAAAATGGCTGATTGCCGCACAAACCGAGATCTATGCAAGGAATATTCCACTGTCTTTGACTTCAGGAAAGAAACTCCGCCATCGATTGGATTATGAAATCGTTTTGGCTTGAAATAATGGATTTGTCGGCCGAATTGACTTTTCAGCGTACCGGCTAACCGAAGATGACTCAGTCGGCAAGTCGATGAAGAGTGAAGACAATGAAGAAATGAAGTATAAACGGCTATGTCAAAAGGTGATCTCAGAAAACAATAAAAAGGGTGTTGAGCATTAACTTTCGAAGCCTTTGAAGTGCGCTGTCCTGGGGTGTACAGCATTCTCCGGTGGATTGAGTTCAGCCGGGGCGACCATCCTGACTTCGATCCATCATCAACTTCTTTAGAATTCAACAGGAGTATATTCCAAGTCCAACAGCATAATGAGCTGCACCAATACAAATTCTCAATCACGAACCCAGCTCACAAAACATGATGTGGGCTGGAGGAAGATCGTCCGCAACTTCACCCCTTCGTACGCACCTTGCTTCCATCCGTAAACAGACAGCTAACTACGAATAGGTGGTTCTCGGTCACGATGGGGACAGGCATTGTATCGATTCTTTTAAATACACTTCCCTACAATGCTCAATGGCTATACTGGATCTCAGTCGTCATCTTCGCTATCAATGTCCTCCTCTTCGTCACAGGATGCATCATCAGCGTCTTCCGATATACTCTGTACCCGGAGATCTTCGGAGCCATGATCGTGCATCCCGTGCAGTCCATGTTTATTGGAACATTTCCCATGGGCTTGTCTACGATTATCAACATGTTTTGTTTCGTCTGCGTCCCGGTGTGGGGTGAATGGGCCAAAGACTTTGCCTGGGGGTCATGGATCTTCGACGCGATCTTTTCGGTGGTGACGGCGTTGTCGTTGCCCTTCTTGCTGTACGCTTTCTCTCCGTCCCAACCTATCAGAATGTGAACTCATAATACCAGCATGGCCCATGGAAACGAAACGCAACTCTCCTCCATGACTGCCGTCTGGCTTCTCCCGATCGTAAGCTGCATCGTTGCAGCCTCCTCAGGCGCCATCGTCGCCGACATCCTCCCCAACCCTCAACACGCCTTATGGACGGTGCTCGTCAGCTATGTTCTCTGGGGCATTGGCGTCCCCCTCGCGATGATGGTCATGGTAATCTACCTCCAGCGCCTGACCCTCCACAAGCTCCCGCCCAAGGCCGTCATCGTGAGCGTTTTCCTGCCCCTGGGACCATTAGGTCAGGGCGGTTACGGGTGAGTTTCCATAGTTTCCATCGTCTTCGCTACTTCAAATATTAACGTCGCCGATAGAGCAATGAAACTAGGCAAATCCGCCCAAACCATCTTCGCGCAGACACATACACTGGAAGCCTCGTCCGGGACGACTTTCTACACGCTGGGGTTCCTCGTCGCCCTCATTCTCTGGTCGTTCGGACTCGTCTGGCTGTTCTTCGCGTCGGCTTCTATCGCTAAATGTCGCAACTTTCCTTTTAATATCGGCTGGTGGGGGTTCACATTCCCGCTCGGGGTCTTTGCCGCAAGTACCTGTCAAATGGGTCGAGAGCTGCCGTCGGAGTTTTTCAAAGTGCTTGGGACGGTACGTCGTCCATTTGTCTATTGAAGAGAGCAGTCATTGACTTTACGGCAGATTGTTTCGCTTTGTGTGGTGGTTTTATGGATGGTGGTGAGCATTGGGACGTTGAAAGGCGTGGTGTCAGGGAAGCTGTTCTTTGCGCCGTGTCTGGCAGATTTGAAGCTGAAGGAGGAGGATAAGGATGTTGCGAAGGCTGCTTGATATATGTACTATTTACTGGTTATATACTGGATGGATTGAGAAAATATGCTAATAAATAATCAACAATATTGAGTTTACTATCCAAAAATAAATAAATAAATAAATAAATATTATTTTACAGACGGAGAATCTATTAATATTCTACTGGAGACTGAGAGGTGGAGGAAATAATGGGCCTGATAATTTTTGATCGAGATTTAATAATATAATAATATCCATCGATTTTCCACACTGATGATTATTATTATTTATTAAATGGAATTTAATTTTCCTCGCCTCTTTATTTATTTTATTATTTTAGCTCCATAGTGCTCGATCTCTACGGTCCAACTGATTGATATCAATTACAGGACAGTCTGCCTTTCTGCAACTAAGGTACACTCTCTACTGCGTATTTAGAGCAATTGCTCTCTCTTACTGCCATAGTCAAGGCAACTACAATGACTCATCTTCACGACGACTGGTGATTTGTGAAGGCCAAGTAGACACGAAATCACGTGATGCGGAGCCCCCCCCCAAAAATCCAAAATCCAAAAAATGGAAAATAAAAAATAAAAAAAAGAACAACGCCGACAGTCCATCTCGCGATCCCCAAACATTCATCGTCTTGGCCGTTGTTCAGCGTTGATTTCATCAGAATTCCCTTCTGCTCCTCATTGACATTATTTTTCTGCTTTCTTTTCTGTCCTAATACCCCCTTGTGCTCTCGCTGTGCTGGGTTATTCGTCCTGACAGCCTTTTCTCGTGTATTATTATTTCTCGCAACTTGCCTAACCACTGCGCCACTGGGTCGAACTCGTCTGCCGTAGTCACGGCCTGAGGCCACAACCATTCACGCAGCCATATCGGACCAGACAGGAGTTGGCAGAGCATAGCCACCACCTGCTTTTGTTTTTAGTGAACCAATTCTTTCTTCTTGACATACCTTTACTTACTGTGATTCTACCTGCGAATCCATTCTGATCAATTATCTGTGGTTGTTTCCCTGTCACCACCCGCGTCATTGTTGTTATTGGTTCAAGACGCGGTGGTCACATGTTCTGCTGAGACAGCGTCCTTGGCTCATCTCGATACACCGGACTCCTCGTCAGGGATTGTAGGAAATTTCAGTCAAGATGATGGGATACGGGGGTCATCAGTATAATCAGCAGCGTCAATCGCAGCAAAATCCCCATCCCCAACAGCAGCAACTGCAATCGCCTTCGCTGGGCGCGACCGCTGCGCATTCAGCCGGCAGCAATGGCATTGCTGGCAACAGTTCCCTGCTCCGGGGCCAGCAGCAGGCAGACCTGTCGACTAATTCGCCAGACCTGAGGAAGATGACTCCCTCGTCGTCGGCGTCAATGGTCGGTTTTACCGCGGGAGGTGGCTATGGCACCTACGGTCATTATGCGCCTCAGGGTACTTCGGATCTTCTGTCCAGGCATACCGACTCCGTCGGTCAATTGAAAGACCCGTATCTCTCGCAGATCCAGAGTCTGCAGAGGAACATGAATCCCATGGCGAACTTTCGTGCGCACCCGGCCATGAGCCCTCAAGCCGCCATGTCGCCACATGCGCAAGCAATGAGCATTTCGTCTCCGCAGCAGTCTTACGAGAGGTTGCAACAGCATGCCCATCTGCAGCATCGACAGACATCCCATACGCATCCGTCTGTGACTTCGCCTGCTTCTGCGTCGCCCATGCTTGCTACTACTCAACCGCAAACTCAGCACCAGTACCAACAAGCACAACAGCAGCAAACACAGTATCCGCAATCCTCACAGCAGACCGCGTATCAACAGACTCAGGCACAACAGTCTCCATACCAACAGCATCAGTCGTCTCCATTTCAACAGCAACAGGCGCAGGCATCGCCATACCAGCAGACGCAGACTTATCAGCAGCAGCAAGCTCAACAGACTTATCAACAGCAGCAAGCCCAGCAGTCCCGGTATCAGGCGACACCGCAGCATCAGTTTCAACAGCATCCATATCAGCGGTACCAGCAGGCTCAACAGGCTCAGGCTCAGGCGCATGCGCAGCAAGCACAACAGACACAGGCACAGCCAACACAGCCAACACAGCAAACACAGCATACCCAGCCGCAGGCTCAGCAGTCTCAGCAGCACACCCGCCAGGAAACACCACAAAAGCAGCAGGCTCAACAACCAAACGAACAAGCAGTGCAGCAAGCATTGCAGCAACATCGCCAGGCCCAGCAGCAAGCCCAGCAACAGAGGCAGTCTCAGCAGCCGAATCCTCACACTCAGCAGGCACAACAACATACACAGCAAGCTCAAACACAGCAGGTGCATCAGTACCATCAAAAGTCGCAGCAACAGCAGCCGCAGCAGCCACAGCAAAAGCAAGCGACGCCATCAATCCCTCCGGCTACTTTGAGCGGAGCAAAGCCTGCAGCTCAAGAACCAAAGAAGGAGGAAAAGAAACCGACGAAGAAGCGTGCTAGACAATCCAAGGCCGCTGCCCCTGCCGCTGCCCCTGTCCCTGCCCCTGTCCCTGCCGCTTCTGCGTCTCCTGCGGTCACTGCAGGCAAGATCAACGGAACGACACAACCAACACAGCCTGCTTATCGTCCCGAGGCACCATCGCCGATTCAGTTTGTGCCCCAGTATCCGCATCATCCACAGACGCAGGCCCAAAAGGCCCAACAGGCTCAACAGGCTCAACAGGCCCGACAGACCCCACAGGCCCAAACTCACAGTCACCCTCAGGTGCAGGCGCAGGCTCATCCATATCCCCCAGTCCAGCCTCAGCCCCAGTTCCAACCACAAGCTCAGATGCATAATCAGTTCCAAAATGCCGCAGCTATGCAAGGTCAGATCCATGGTCAAGGCCAAAGTCAAGGTCAACCGCAGACGCAAGGCCAGCCTCAGACTCAACAGCAGGGTCCAACGGTTCCAGCGGGCGCGACGGGCCCAGCTGCTCCAGGTTCACAGCAACCTGCTCCTACACCCAGGAAGCGCGGCCGTCCACGGAAGCATCCCTTGCCGGATGGAGCACAGCCTCCAAAGCCTAGGCCTAAGAAACCGGCTGCGTCCGCTGCGAATGCACCCGGCCCTGCCGCCGCTGGTGGTGCTCCCCCCGGCACAACCATTCCTGGTGCCGTTCCCAATGCTACCACTGGCGCAGCTACCGCTCCGGTTCCTGCCCCGGTTCCTGGCCCCGATGGTACTATCCCCGCCGTTCCTGTGAAACGAGGCCGTGGACGACCCCGGAAGTCCGAGACAGCCCCAGGCACAACCCCTAAACCTAAAACACCGCGCAAACCATCCACCAAACAACCGGGCGGCACTGGCCGGCCACGCGGTCGTCCTCGCAAGGCCGACGTGGAAGCACGGAAGCGAGCTGAAGCGGAAGCTCAAGCCAAAGCCGAGGCGGAGGCACAAACCCAGCAACAAGGACAGCAACAAGGACAGGGACAGGGACAGGAACAGGGACAAGGACAGGGACAGGTTCAGGTGCAGCTCCAACCTCAGGCCCCTCCGCAACAACAAGCGCAGTCGCAGGCCCCGGCTCAACCTCAATCTCAAATTCAGATTCCCGTCCCGCCCCAGCACCACGTCCAGCCATCACCTCAGCCTCAGCCTCAGCATCTTCAGCATCAGGCGTCTCCGCACATGCACGCGCACGCGCATGCTCTGGCGAACCAGCATCAGCATGGTCACCAGCAACAGCATCCCCACCAACAACACCAGCCGTCTGATCCCATGATGTTGAACCCGCCCCAGAAGCGCGGTCCCCCCATGGACGCGAACGACCCGCGCAAGCGAGCCTACCTTATGCCTCATCAGCTGGCGCAGATGGCACCGCAGCTGCATCCACAGATGCACCAACAGATGCCCCCGCACATGTCGCCCCATATGCCTCAGCAGATGTAATTCTTTCTTTCAGTTCAGCCCTTTTCCAGTTTCGATATCACTTCTTCGGCCCGGCTTTTATCGTCATTGTTGTTAACTCTATTCCCGTCTTCGTCTTTGCTTCATTTTCGACGGTTGCTGTTGTTCCATGTCTTTTCGTGATGATATTCTACCCATGTCTATGGATTGTCTAAATGGCATGCATCTATTCATACGTTTCCCAGCCCCAGTTTAGTCAATGTAATCAATTTGTTAGTTAGGTTATGGCAGTAATATACTGATATTCACTGAGTCCATCATTCTACCATAGTATGAACAAGATGCTTCACAGTTACGCAAGTAACAAACTAACAAGAACAGCATATCCACCGAGCTAAGCACGTAGCAAGATATCAACCCCATCCCCATCCGGCACCTCTCCCCCTCCATTCCCACCCAGCACGAAACCCGAACTCGAATTCGCATTTGCATTTGTATTTCCATCCGCACCCGCCGGTGCAGACGAAGCCGGCAACGCACTCCCATCGGGCAAATCCCCAACCTCAACACCCACACTGGGCGCAATCCTCCTCATAAAGCTATCACAAAGCACAAACGCGCGTCGACTCGCCGCATTAACCTTCCCCATAGCATGCAGCCAGCGAAGCGATTTCTTGGTGCACCGTATCACAGCCTGGGTATCTGGCGCGGGACCGTAGGTAGCTGCGTTGGGGAGGGGCGTGGAGGGGAGGACGTCCGAGGATGAGAGCGAGAGGAGCAGGGCGGTGGTCGCTTGCATTAGGTAGTGGAGGATGGACCACCAGGGGGAGAAGCGGAGGAGCCATGTGGGATCGGGGTGGTCGGGGAGGATGGAGAGGAGGGTGCAGGCGGAGCGGAGGCACGAGGCGGAGAGGTTTGTGCGGCGGGTGCTGGCTGTGGTGCTGCCGCTGGTGGGGTTGCTGCTGTTGCTGGGGCCGGTGCTGGGGTCGTTGGTGGTGGTGGAGGTTGAGCGGGTGGTTGATTTTGGGGGTTGGAGGTCGGGGGTTTCGGGGGAGGAGGAGAGTGAGGAGGGGTCCTTTGAGGAGGGGTCCTTTGAGGGGTTGGGGTCGGGGTTGGGATCCTTGGACTTTGGGTGAGTATGGGTGAGACAGGGTCGGCTGATGGTGATCCTGGCGCTGTAGTAGGCGATGGCGAGGCAGACGCGTTCGCGCATGAAGGCGTCATCTGGAAGGTGCAGGGTGTCGTGTGGGTGCGGGTGCGTGGTGAAGCGGTAGGCCGGGGGTAACTGGGCGAGCCAGGTGTCAAGCTTGGCGGAGTATTTGCGCACGCGCTGTTCGACCTGGCTGGCTGTGTCGCGGAGGCCTTGGATGCTGTAGACCTTGTTGATGACGGCCTGGGTGATGGCGCAGAGGTCGACGAAGCAATGAAAGAAGAGCGAGGGGCTGGGCTCGCAGGTGGCCAGCCACTGCGCTTTCGACTGGGCTTCTTCGTCCGTCTCAAAAAGGGTGAGCTTGAGCTGGCTGGACCGGAGCGATGGGTCCTGGAAGAAGCGCAGGACGTGCGGTTTGTCAAAGTTTTCTTCTTCAAAGGGGATAGGGAGCGGCGCCGCGCTGAGGCCTTCGCCGACGCAGGAGGCGCGCCCCGTCGTGGCCGTCAGGAGATGCTCGACCGCGTAGATGGACCACCACAGCCGGCTGCGAGCTTCCTTGGACGCGTGATGCGTCCGATCGTCCTCGAACCGCAGGTTGATTCCCAGCGACAGCGCGGAGCGAAAGGCCATGCTGGCAAAGTTGGAGGCACGGTTGATTTGGCCCAACACCACCAGATACAAAGCCACCAGGATCTCCACCTGGATCTGTTGGAGGTCTGTATGTTCAAACAGCGCCGTTTCGCCCAGACACAGTTTCCGCGCGCGGTTAAAGTAGACGAGGTCGTCCCAGTCCTCGTCGCTTGCAACGCCGGCTCCATCGTTCAACAAGAGACAATACCGGCAACCCAAGGCAAAGATCATGTTCAAAATCGCCAGCCATCGCCTCGGCGGCTTGGACGGTTGTTTGAAGAACTGCCGGTACTGGGTCACAAAAATGGTCTTCCGAATCACCTCGAACGCCGGATGCACCGAGTCCATGTATGCCGCGAAGAAGCGGTCCGCGAGCTCCTTTGGCGGCAAGTCATACGGGTCGACATCGTCCATGAGCGGGATGTTCAGATCATCGAGGTGGTAGCTCATCGTCGCAATGGGGACATCGTTCTTTTGTGGTGGTGATTGCTCGTCCAGACCCAGCATCTCAAAGTTACCGTCGAACATGCGACTGCGGTTCTCGGCCTCGTCCTCCAGCTTCTGCATCCAGGACACCTCGGAGTTTTTCCCAAAGTACCCTGTCGCTCGCGTCTTCTGGCTTCGGTTCAGATCCTCTTCGACCATGTCGATTGCGTTGAGCGACCCGACCGACGAGCTGGAACTGTCCGATAGCGCGCCGTCTTCGTTGTCGCCATTGGAGGTCTTGAGAGTCCTCCTGATCCGTCGCGCCGAGTTCGCATCCACCTCCGTCTCCAAATCCCGCAGTAAACTCTCATACTCTTTGACGCGGTGGGACAAAACCCCCAACTGCTTCTGATCCCGCACCCGCTTCACATCCAGGTAGGAACAGGTGACATGGTGCTCGTGGCATTGTCGACACACAGGCTTGTTGCCGTCGCACTTGATCTTGCGCTGTCTGCACGGCTCGCAGGCTCGCGCTGACCGGCGACGCTGCGAATGGATGCTGTAGGGCGCAGCTCGGGGGATAGCCACCTTGGCCACACCGGTGCCGGGGCCGTCCCTCCCAGGCGATGAGGTTGAGGTGGCGGACTGGTGCGGATAAGGTGGCCTTTCGTAGTGACCGGGATTGAGGGACAGATAGTAGCCGGATTGAGGGGTACCAGGGCTCAAGGGCAGCCCTGGCCAGGGTACAGCGGATGAGAGACCATTCGGAGCGGGCTGTTCGGGCTCATAGCCGACGCCGTTGGTCTTCAATTCAACAGTGGGATAGATTTCGGAAAAGTCTTCCATGGCGATATACCCAGTGCTAAGGGTCGTTTTCACCGAGGCTTCACACCAGAGGGTCCTGTTTCGTCAATCCATGCAACTATAGTGTATGTCGCGTGTTGTCAAACTTGTTGAGAAAACAGCGATTTCTCTCAAGTAACAAGTAATTCAAAAGATATTCTTGTCAATGTCGAACAACAAGCTGAGTGACACAGCTTCTGACTGACTGACTGACTGACAGTTGAGATGGATGAACTCATAATAAGAATATTTCGCCACCTTGTGACTGGGACTGGGGGATGGTGACCAAGGGAGTTGGTTGTGTGGGAGATCCACAAAATGATCGCCCTTTGACGTCAAAGGCGCGCTCCGTGCGTGTCTCCCTCCGTCGTACCCTTGGGTAAATGCTTCCATTCCAATTATAATAGCCGCTGGTTCTGTTGCTTTTGCGATCGTCGTGGTCGTCCAATATTAATCATTTCCTGTCTTTCGTCCTGATGTTGCCTTGGCTCACCTTTAGGTGTCCAATGTCCTGCCCAGATGACCCGACAGAATACAGATCAACACTCAGGCTTGCGTCGCTCAGGGACAATCTCATCCTTGCCCAAACTCAGGCTCTCGTAGCGATCCAGCATGTCGAACAGTCCCAGCCCCGGATAATCCTGTAGCCCATGCTCCTCCCCAGGCCCATGGTACCGCTCGTCCTCGTTCAGCTTCTGTAGCCCCTCGGCATACTCGTCCCAGCGCGTCTGCTCCTTGATCGGGGTCTCCTCGTCGAACAGATCCTTGAGCTCGTCCGAGACCGCACTCGACTGGCGAATCCGGCGCCCCTGTGCCTTGGCCCGGACGGACTGTCGGAAGAGATGGAACAGGCTGCGACCGAGATACGACCGGCTCGCGATAATGGAAAAGGAGCTGGCGAGCGACAGAAAGTCCGAGTCTAGGATATCGAAAGACTCCTGCTCCAGCATCGCGAACAGCGCCAGATTGATCGCGTACATGGCGAAGTGATGAGCCCGACTCATGCCGTACTCGCGCCGATGGAGCCGCGTCAGCGACGAGATACCCCGCGCGGCCGACTGCGTGATCTCCCACGCGTTGTATTTGCTGATGGGGCTCTGGCGCGGCGGGCTCTCGGGGGTTTTGGGCGCGTCCGACGCGACGCTCGAGCCGTCGTCGTCGGCATTGCACGAGAACAGATTGATTACCAGGGTAAAGTAGCGCAGCCTCAGCAGGATGATATGCGGCGGGGGGCGTCGGCCGGGATCAAAAACGTCCGGTAAGGCGTTATGCCAGCGACGCAGCCGCTCGTATAGATCGTCCTTTGTCTGGCGCCGATATGCTGCTGACGCATTGCTCTGGTCGTCGGCGAACAAGATCCGGGAGATGTCGCGCGCGATCTCGCAGAGATTGCACGATTCGTCAAAGTACTGGTTGAGGTAGGCCGGTCGAGCAGCTCGGTGAGATGGATACGGCGTCCACAGGCTGGCTCTGTCGTCGTCTCGACCGATGCGGTCCACGTTGACTTTGGCGATGAGACTCGACCGGAGGAAACCAGTATGCACCACCCTATTCTGTCAGTTTCCCTTCACATGGGTGGAGGTCGACTTACGTATCGATCTGAAACAACCCCCAGGCAGTCCGCTTGATGGAGACATCCATCTCTGGCGTGATCTGCTCAAACTTCAAGCCTTTCGGGCCAAAGAGCCCAAGAGACTCGCCGGCCCGGATGGCCTGATGCAGCATGATGTATCCGAGGTCGTCGTTCCCGGAGATGGAGTATCTATCGCTCAGGAGTCAGCAGAGTCCTTCAGGAAGACAGGGAAACACACTTTTCATACAACAGCAACGTCCCCTGAAGGTACGTCAGGCTCAGCTTTTGGGTATCTTCCTCTCTCAGCCGCTCCGCTTCAGACAAAAAGTCCGCGCCCTTGGTCACCAAGTCGCCCGGCACGACGTACGCCTCCGAGAACTCGGAGAAATGCTATCACATCATCAATCTCAACCATCTCTCAAGCACAGCAATCTCCAGGGGCTGGAACTCACACAAGCATTCGCCAACAACGCATTCACCAAAAACGGCGAACAAAACTCCGAATCCACCCTCCCACTCGCCATATACTTTAGGAATACATCGCGATCCAAAAACGCATGGAACGGATAATCCCACGTGAAATACAACGAAACAAGATGCGAAACCAGATCCGCATCCTCGGTGACACTCGTCCACGGCTTCGCCGGCACCTTGCACGGCGCCTCATCACACAGAAAATGAATATCCATGACCTTGCGCCGGAAACTCGGGTCCGCGCCCTCGACGTCAATCGTCCGCCGCACATCCTCCAGCTTCTGCACCGCCTGCCCATCCCCCGGTTCGTGTTCCAGCCGGATGAGCGTCTCGTCGATGAACGCGCGGATCTCCTCCGCAGTCGCGTTCTTGCGGATGATGTCTAAGAGCTTGAGCGCGTGCGGCTCGTCCGCGGTGCGGATCACCCGGAAGAGATCGTTGAGCATGTCGCGGTGGTAGTTGAGTTCCTCGGCGGTGCGTTTCTGGGCGACGCGGCGCCGCTGGTCGAGGGATTCGTCGAAGATGCAGACGCGGTTGAAGGCGCGGCAGTTGTCGCAGGGGGGGACGCCGGAGCACTATCCATATCCATCAATCAGCCTGGCCCTATCCAGAAACCAGAAGGTGGAGCTGTAGTTGAGCGGGGATACCTTTCGCTTCGACTTCTTACACGCCAAACAGGCCGTCGAGACACGTTTCTTCCATGGACTCGGCGGCGACCCCTGGTCTCCCTTGACGGGACTGTCTGATGTCGGCGAGGTGGGCGAGGTCCGCAAACGGCCAGGGCCTGGGACGATCTGGCGAGGTGTTGAGGTTGGATCATTCATGTCGAGGTGGAGGCATGGGTTCAAGGTGAGAAGACGAAGATGACAGGATGTAGTGTAGACTCGTTCTCTGGGTCTCACGACCATCGTCGACGTAGAACAAAGCATATCGCTAGTCAGCCTAAGTTTGCCTGCACTCGCCTCCACATGACGTTCGGTCACCAGGAAGTTGATCCCGAGGACCATGGGAGTATATGTCGCCCCAACTTGAAGTCATTCGGGATCCATCTCCTACGCCTCAGTGGGATTGTCATACCATCTAGATTCCTTAAACTATCGTTTGAGACTTGGAGAAGTAGAATGCAGGAAGCTAAGCAAATCGTAAACTACTAAGGTCAGAGATCACGGAATGTGCAATTTTGATTGCATTATGATGTCCAGCTAGCGGACGACAGTAAGAGATAGTCCTCAATGAATCACCTCGCTCAGAAACTCCATTCAACCGGGAGTGGCTTCACAAGCGACACAATTAAATAACACTAAGAAGAGAAGACATGGACGAATTGCTGCAAAGAACCATGCGTAGTAGGCACAAGCAACAGTCAAGACTGTCCACGAACACCCAAAATACCGGAGAAGTCAACCCGCTTCTAACACAGTTCTATGAACCCACGCTGCCCGGCGCAACTCCCCTTGCCGCCATCGGCATGCGAGGCGATTAAAAATGACCAAAGGGTAGAAGAGATGCATTTCATCTAGTGCTCCAGGATTCTCAGGCTTCCCTGGACCACACAGTTCTCCAGCACCGAGCCAGGGGGAATGTCGATCGTGCTGCCCTCGGTGGCGACGATGATGACGGTTCCCTTCAGGGTGACATTGCGGCCGAGGTTGACTGGACCGGTAATTGTGAGGTGGTCCAACTCAACAATGCGAGGAATGCTGGGGATGCGCTTCTGGAAATCCGACACCTTTTTAAAGTCCGAACCCAGCTTGATGACGGGGACACCGCCGAAGCGGTTGGGGTCCATGACGAGCTGACCGTGCTCGAGACGGTAGAGATCCGACTTGACCAGCAAGAGATCGGAGCAAGTCTTGACGGGCAGGAAACGGCGACGGGGAACGTTGACACCGTGAGCATTCTTGAAGTGGCGGATGGCCGCACCGACGGCCGTCTCCAGCTGGTAGATGGCCTGGTCGGCCTCGCCCTTCTTGTCGGCGGGAATGGACTTTTCGTTGGCAATGATCTCCATCTCCAACTCGTTCTCCTCTACGACACGCTTGACGGCGCGGAGGTTCATCCAGATGTTGTTGGTGTTGAAGTACTTGAACTTCTTGATGGACTTGAACTCGTTGACGTGCTCCTTGGGCACCTGAGCGATTTCAAGCAGGCGGGCCTTGCCCTCGTAGTCAATGATGGTACCACCCTTGACGTCGGCCTTGGTCTTGTCGGTCAACTCCATGATGTACTCGGCATCGGTGTCGACCATGTGCTGCAAGATCCGGAGATCCACAACGGCACCCAGGTTGTCGGCATTGGAGAGGAAGATGTACTCGATACCACGGTCGAGCAGCTTGTCCAGAGTGCCCGAGTTGTACAGCGACTCGAAAACGTCACCGTGACCGGGAGGGTACCAGTCCTGCAGAGGAGCGTCAAAGCTCTTGGGGGCGGGGAGGAGCGAGTCCTTGATGATACGAGGGTAGCGGGATTGGTTGAAAGTGATGATGTCGACGTTGTGGCCTTGGTATTTCTTGATGATGGACTGGGTGTCCTGGTCGGTGTTGAACGAGTTCATCAGAACGAAGGGCACGTTGACGTTGTAGGTGCGGTTCAGGTGTTCAATCTGACGAACGGACAAATCCAAGAAGGACATGCCCTCACGGACTTCAATGACGGACTTGGGGCCAACGCAACCCATGGAGGTACCGAGACCGCCATTGAGCTTGACCACGGCCAGCTTGTTCAGGAACTCCACCGAGGCCTCGGCGCCCAGGTCATTGTAGTCGACGACCTGATTGGGCGCAGGAGGGTTGATGCGGTCCCAGTTGACGACATTGCCCTTGGCCTTGTCGTTGAGGAATCTGCGGAAGAGAGCGAAGAAGTTGTCCATCTCGGCCTCGAAGCGCTTCTTCTCGTTGGGGTCGGGAACGGTCTCGGCGAGGGCGTTCAGAGCATTACGCATCTGAGAAGCAGCGACGCTGGTGGAGGCATTCTCGAAGGCCTGAGCATGAGGGAATTGCGTCAGTTGCGTCAGTTTGGAGGAAGAAAAAAAGAGAGGCATGTTATATGGTATCGCTGCAGCAATCAAATTGGAAATAATAAGGGAACTCGATAATTGGGGATATGGTTGTAGCAAGCTGATAAGGGGCAAGGATACGGAGCTTGTTGTGGTAAACAATGCATAAACTGCGACAAGTGAAGGAAAGACAGGGTTGAGGTATTTAAGTACTGCAGGTGGTTGTGGCTGAAACTAGGCAAGCCCAGCTCTCCAGCGACTCCTTCCATCGCAAACTGATTGCGATTCTAGAGCACTGGGAGCTTTCGACTGCAAGACCTGATTCTGCGACCGGTGGAAATGCGACTTGATCGACTTACCATGTGAGACTGGGACTTTGCGTGGTGCTTCCCGAACGAGCCATTGTTGGAGGCCTCGTTGGCGGGAGCTCTGAGGTGAGTAGGCAAAGCTTTGGCTGCCATTGTGTGATTTTCGCGATGAATTTGAGATATAGTTATCCACTCGAAGAACAGAGCTTATCGATGTGGTCAAAGTCCGCTCACTAAATACCAGGCAGGTCGAGTTAGTGACGACAGTACGGCAGTCTTGAGGTGGAAAGTCGAGAAAGGGTCAAAAACGCGGGGACAGAAAAGAGAGAGGACACGGTGCTTGATTTAAGTGGGAAAACCGGTATGAAAAAGAATCAGGGGGGGCTTTTGTTCAGTATCCAGAGAGAAAATTGCCACGGGAGAGTGTCGATCGATTGAGGGAGAGGGGTTGAGAGAGCGCAGCAGGATGTCGACAAGCTGCCGTCATTGGCAATACAGGGGGGTAGAGGTACTGTATAGGTCATGTACCTTGGGAAGACAGGGGAGCACGTACATTTCTTTGGTTAAAGGGACTGCAGCAGATTAGGTTGACAGAGACAGGGAAGAGAGAAACAAGAGAGAAGAGGAGAGCACAGGAGGGATGACGGTAGCTAATATAATGCCTCTAGACTCCTATCGAAGAACGGTCAAGCTTGCTGCCAACTTGGTCGCAGCTTTATTACCATGCTATTATTACTAGGTCCTAGATATTTATTAGCTATGGGGATGATGACGATGATGTTATTACTTCCCCTCCTAGTGGGGGTACAGTAAGACCCTGTACGGATTCTGTCCGTTTCCCAGTACAGGAGACAGGAATGGACGAGTTGTGTGCTGTGATTGGTTGCAATAAGCTGCATATCCGAGTGCCAGGGGCGTTAGTACAGAAAGGTATGGTACGGTACTGTATTTTGACAAGGCTTGTACTCTGTGGATACACCGCTATTAGACATTCTCCTGTTATTCTTAGAAGCATCTCTGCCTCAGGACCTAAGGTATCTGCCAGCAGAAAAGATCGAGACTCAATTGTCAACCATCATAAAATATGAGAGTCTCAAGTCATCTGACCCTGCCACTGACACTGACACTGACAACGGACAACTGCGCGACATTGAAACAAGCTGAATTGTGAAGTCCATACCTTAGTATTCTAGACCTCAGCAGCTATCAAGCTCCCCCTTTTCAGGGTTCAAAATCCATCGCAATCTATTGCCCCACAGCTACAGACTGTACCTCTCTAGCTTCACAAACCACACAACAACAATCTACGGAGTACATTGACATACCTAGGAAGGGTAATCGTAGCACTCTCTTCCGTCCATATTACATATCTCTCCAGAGAGTATCTAGATACAGAGAGTACAGAGATTTCAGCCGTGATCAGATCCTTCCCGTCCTCCCACTCCCTGTCTCAATCTCTTGGCAATGGCTCCTGTCCGTGGCGAACAGACCTACCTTCACTTATTCAGTAGTATTAATGTTAGTATTGTTGCTAAATTTACATCTCACTATCTCTATTAAAAGTAGAATTACCCTCTAGACTACCAAATCCAACTTACCCAACAATAGAATTGGATCCTGGAAGCCATAGAAATCAATAGCTATGCCCATGGGCCATTGCCATTGCCGTCCCCTGTCTCACCGTCCACACTCCACAGCCCTGTCTCACTATCAAAGTAAAATCCCTGGGTAGTGGTACACTGTAGATACACAATCTAGTCTGGAAACCCCACGGAAGAAGAAGAACAGCGAAGATTCTTCTTCTATCTATCTGTACTCCGTAGTTCCATCTATTTCTTCTACGGATCTCATTCTCAGATTGACGGTCACTGTCCGACCACGTCAAAGCAGGTACCTGCGTCCACAGTATCCTCTGTGCTCTGTAAACACAGTAGATGAGATTACACAGTTCAGTACTGTAGGGAGTCTCGACGGTAAATACTAGATAGATACCACGAGATGTCGATACGAGGGGAATCAGCTCCTTTACTTTCAGCCACGTCGGGTATCGTTTCCACAATTGCACGGTACACCGCCATCGGGACTGCCCTCCGAGAAGTCGACTCATGCACGTTATCGTGACTACATCGTTTTAATCTCCAAGGTACATGGACGACAATGCATTAGACGCTACCGCTAACCAGGAGCAAGGGATATCATCACAAAGCAAGTATGGAAAATAAACAATAAAAATAGAATCATCCATATATCCAAATTCCTTCAAATCTATGCCCCACTCACGCTCCTCTTGCTGAGAAAGCTTCGTCGGCCCTTCCTCGAGTCGGGACTGTCCAACAGCTCCGACGCCGCATCATTGTTGGAGTGCGCGGTTCCGGGCCGGAGGCTCGATTCCGGCTGCGAGAAACTGCTCCGGATGCACACCACCCCGCTGCCGACCTTGACCTGCTTCTCTTGTCCCGCCACGGAGCCCTGGTCGTCCACGAAGAACAGGGCCTCGCCCAGTGTGCTGTCCGAGCCAAATGTCGCGTGGTCGACGACGCGGACCTGGTACTGCGCATCCGCCGTGGTATTGTGCACTCGGCAAGTCTCGTGCGAGGCGTCAAACTGCACCGCTCCGCCGCCACTAGCCTTGATGGCCTTGGTCTTGAGCACCTCCTTGGCACCCTTGGGACCGAGTGCCTTGATTAGGACTCGGACGTTGGCCGATGGAGGGTAGTTGCTGGCAGACACCACCGTGATCGTCGCCGTGCCGGTCTCGCCCTTGCTCGCACCTCCACCAATGCCGAGTCGGTCACCAAAGTGCGACACCACGCTTCGGGTTCGTGTGTGATGTAATGAGTCGGCAGCACTGCTTGGTGGTGTCGCACCATCGACCAAGATGGCGGACGGTGTCTGCGTTGTCTCCGTCTTCGGGGCTTCTGGTTCCTCCGGGTTCTCATCGCCCGAAGAATCATCTCCCTTGAACCGTGACATGATGCCATGCTTCAAGAAAGATGCACCCTTGATGACACCACCACCGACAAGGCCAACTCCCTTGACGGGGGCGCCAACGATCTTGCCGGGTGTTGCGAAAGTACCCGAGAACGTGGACGATCCTTGACGCGACCGCATGACGTAATTTGACTTGAAGAGCAGGTTCAGGCGGATGGCTCCGGACTTTCCGTCGAGCGTCAACGTAACTTCCTGGCTGTTAAAGGGCTCCAGCATCTCAAGGTTGATGTCGGCGCCGCCTAGGTAGTCGGCCTTGTCACCAAAGTCCCAGTCATACACGTCCACTCGGAACTTGGCGCCAATTCGAGATTTGATGGGCGTTTCGAAGAATTCGTTCCAGGCGGGGTGAAGAGTCTTCTTCTGCACCTTGGTCTTGAAAACTTCCTTGCCATCCAGTATGAATTTGCAGTAAGGGTCGCTGAAGCCATTGCGGTCTGCGGAGGGAAGCTCGGCCGCATCCAGAACATTCACACGAAGGTTACCCATGTTGTTGATACTCTCTGTCGGATCAAGCTTCATCTTCACAGGGATGTACCGGGCACTGACTGTCACCTTGCTCACCTCCCCGTCGTTGGACCGGAGAACAAGTTCAGTGGGCGTGTACTGCGAGCGGTCAGTTTCTGCAACAAAACAGGCTCGATCAGAGAGAATATACCAAAATACGCTGCAGCGTAGGAAGTGTATCGCCAGTCAGTTTCGCAACTGTGTGTTCGTTGCTCTCGTCCTTGCCATCATTCTTGTCCACCAGGCGAAGAGTGATCTTGGAGAACTCCAGTTCACGTACGAAAGCATCTCCAACTACTACTAGTCAGCCTTTTCCTTTGGATTATTCTCGGGGCACAAACCATCAACTAGCTTGGCAGCCTTTGAGCGGATCTTAGGCGTCGAGTATGCCGGGAACATGTAGTCGTCCATCAGAACCTCCAAGTGCACATTCGATCGAGCAAGGTGAGCTTCGTGGAACTTGAACACAAAGAAACCAGACTCTGTGGACATGTAAGCAACCCGCCTCGTAGATAGCTATAATGAAAGGAAAGAGGGCTATGGAAAATACCATATTTGGATATATCCTCTGCGGCAATGTACGTCTTGGGCACTTCCTTGACGGACCTGACGGACATGACTTCGGAGTCCCTGGTGGTTGAGGAGCTACCGCTGCGAGCCGGTATCTTGAGATCATCACCATTGGGCGTAGTACCGTTTGTCGCGGCACCGTTTTGGCCATCGGTGGAGGGTTTTGATGCCTTGGAATCGACGCTGGGGTTCTTAGAATGGTAGCTTTTGCGCTTAGAGTCGACACTCTTCCTCCCCGCTGGGACATCGAGACCTTCAACCTCCTCGGCTTCCTCTTCTTCCTCATCCTCAGGGTTAACCACAGGTACAGCCGGGTAGAAGGCAACGGTGTAGTTGAGGACACCCTTTTCACGATGGCCCATGCGAAGAGGACTTGAGATGAGCTGCTTCTCGTCGTCGGTCACGTACTCGCCGTTCTCATTCTCATGGATGTAGTCGGAAGCGTTAATCTCAAAAGAGCCCAGGCTGCGGTCACTGCCGACCGACTCCTCATCCATAACCTCCAGAGTAAGCTTCTCACGGGCGCTGTGAACAGGGACATATACCACCTCATCCCACCCAGGGTTGAGGTTATTTCGGAAAGTAACGGTACGACCCTTCATAATTCCAGACAGCAGGACCCTGACGTATGGATCAGACTTGCCCATCTTCTCCAGGTTCCGAAGATCGGTTGCACTCTTGAAGTGGAAGCGCATCACACCAATAGGATCAATGTAACCAGCACTACCAGAAATGCCGCTGATAGCAACTGGTTTCCACTGCAAGGTCAACTTGGCCCGTCCACTCTTGGCCCCGTGAAGATGGAACCAGTTCTGGCCCTTCTCCATCATCTTGAGCATATCATTCAGCTTGATCTGGTACGAACCAAGGATGGGATCCTTGGTGAGATCGCGATCGTCCTTAATGATCAGTCCCAGGCGAGCCGACTTTCTGTCCGTGACCAAGAATTCCTTGGAGTTGTCCTGGAAAATAGGGTTGTTCGTGCGCTTCAGTTTCTTGGTGATGTGGATTTCCTTTCCGTTCAACAGAAGAACGCCATAAGGGTTAAGTTGGCCAACTATGCTCTTCGATGCATCCAGATCCTTAGCCTGCTCAACGGTAAACCGGGCAATACCAGTGTTCAGCTCCGGTGGGGGCTCAGTCTCGCCGTTCTCCAGTTTGCGGCCTTCCAGCACGGGGAAGAATCGAATATCGGCCTGGATTGCCCCACGGGATCTGCCGCTGGCCATGACTTCGAGGTAGATGCTTTCGTGCTCTGGCTGCTCTTCAAGCCTGTCCAATGGGAAAGTAGCAGTGCCCAGTTCTTTGTCCTTCCGGTACTCATTCCAGTCGTATGGGATGATTGTGAGCGACTCTGCAAAGGACGTAATAATAACATAGATCGTTTCTCCCCATCTGGGACTATCCGTATCGTGAACGGTCTTCGTGCGACCCAGTTCGACGCGATTGTTGAGAGACACGACAGCATAAGGGTCGGGGGTTCCTGCAAACTTATCCGGGTTCCTCAACTGGCTAGCGCCATGGAGTGTCACGGCAACCACGCCGATAGCCTGGTCCACAGAGTTGCCAGCCAGCATCTTGGCAATTTCGATCGGGAAGACGTTGGGAGCGTACATCATGGGTCCCAGATTGCTGTGGATCTGCTCCTTGATGAAGCTCTCAAGACCGGGAATGAAGTTGATGTCGAAGCCAAGAGTGTCGCCTCCGAGGGGTTTGCAGACATAGTCGATTTCCGGCCGCTCCAAGAAGCAGACATCAACACGCTCGATGTGGGGGAAAGGAACCTGAAGTTTCACCTTGACCCTCATGAGACCGCTGCAAGCCATGTCCTCAACAATCACGTCTAGACCCTTGCTCACAACACCTTTGCCAACTCTAACCTCCAAGACGACCTTAGGGTTGATCTTGTTCTTCAGCTGGCGGGCAGTCAAATCCATGACGTCGTTTGGCGTGAAACTGAATTTCCAATCCATAATGACAGTGTCGACTTCGGTTTTAGGATAGGTCTTGACGTGCTCCAATCGTGGAGGCTTGCTACCCAGGATAAAAGTCTTCAGTCGCAAACTATCGAGCATGGCGGGGGCCGAAGTGCTCAGAACCTGGTCCACCGAGTTGATGATCGAGTCGCACAAGACGGGCGCATAAATGGGCCAGAACTTGACCAGGAAACTGTTGATCCATTCCAAGCTCTCGGTGTCGGTTTCCAGGCGTTGCTTGGCCATCTCACGGTTGACGTCGTCCCGGAAATTTCGTCGCAAGCGCCGAATCGATGTCCGATAGTACGTACTGCAAGCAGCCATGACAATGAAGATCCAGCCCAGTCCGCCGCCCAAGACAGCAACGAGCCAGGAGGCTAAGCACGCAAAGATGATCACTCCAGCATTGTGATACCAGTCTAGAAGTTGGTAAATTTCGGTCAGTATTACGGTCATGGAGAAGACATGGGTTTAATTCCTCTCACCTCCGAAGAACTTATCATCCAGTTTGCTTTCCAGAAAGTCCTGGTGATCTAGCAATGTACCCTCCGCCTTTTCCTCCTCAGTCTGTGGCTTTTCGAACTGCGGAGCCCATCCTGTACGGTCGCGGGCCCATCGCAAATCATCGGTTATTTCCGCGCCTTCTTTTTTGTCCTCCTCGGTTTTTAAAGCTTCTTCCTTGATGAGGTCCGTCGCCGATCTTGGAGGGGGCAAGTCATATTGGTCGGGAGTTCCATCATCCTGTGGATTGGTTGGCATCATTAGGCCTCTGATCGTAGAATGAGGGAGATTTCGGGAGCCTCAAGTGTACTCACAACGTCCGTGACAATCGCCTTCGCTTTGGGCTTTTTGTCATGGTGAAAACCTGGTGGTACTCGCTATGGGCAATGGGGAGGGGGATTAGCGCTGCTTTACCTACGACAACAATGGACAAAATTAATGTAAAACTCACTGCTGCTGCCGCTGCGGCTTTCTCTTCAGGGGAGGCGTCAGGGTTGAATTGAAACGCAGGCAAGCCAGCTTTTCTGGTTTCCTCGATCAATACCTTCTCCACCGCTTCTGGTCGGAGTTTAGATTGAGGGTCTTTGGAGGCCTCTTGCGCAGTCTCAATGGCTCCCTGCTGCCTCAATTCACCCTTTCGGTCCTCTACATTTTGCGACGCCATGGCTGCCTCCGGTCCGGGGAACGAAGCGGTAAGCCTCGGGTGAGGAATTCACCTAGTACAACCCGTTAGAGACCCGCCGATTGTGGCCTTCTTCTTGAATTCGTGGGAGATGAGGACAAAAGATGAAAGGACAGGAGAGGGAAAAGAAAATGAGGGAGAAAAAGGGTCAACGAAAAAAACACAATCTAAGGAAATAGTGTGTAATTCGGTTTAAGAGAGTTCGTGGGCGCTCATGGAAGCATAGGATTTGGCGCTTAATTTCGATGGTTGCCTTCAGGACCTCCGCAGCGGGGAGCCGGCGAAGCACGAAGAACCAACGATAATGAGCTGAGACGGAGCTGTTTGTAGGTAGTGGGACTGTGGGAGAGATTGCTGCGTACCTTGGAACTGAGGCAATCCACTTCTGGGGGAGATCGAGGATGAGAACGGACGAGAAAAAGCGGGCAAATTCTTAGGATAAACTCTCGAAGCCTCCAAGGTCGACGAGATGGGTTTATGATGAAATAATAGCAATTGTCAATCAGATCAGGGTAGCGTAACTTAGAGCCACTTGCGTCAAAAAGTGAGGGTGGCTAGTGTACGGGGTACGGCGGAGTGGGATGGATCACCGCGAGAGAACGATGACGGGTGCGGTAAAGAAGGGAGCTGGTGATGGATGCCAGTGATTATGAAGATAGAGAAATTTCATATGGAGTACTCTCGGAGGTAAAAATGCAGAAACTTATCTATATTGGATAGAGTACGGAGCAGACAGGATCAGGCCAGCTAGCTCAGATCGTGACGTATCCATCTGCTCCGTACTTACAGCTGGAACCGGTGCAGTCCAGAAAAAGGAGGATGAGCTTCCTTCCACGATCGATCTACTTCCTAGTTTTTTTTTCCTGTTCAATACTTTCTTCTCCTGAACGAATCATTTACTCCTATCTCAAATATTAATGGGGCCAATCAGCCAGTAGACTAGGCCCAGTACTACTAGTTTGTGGAGACTGACGACTATCACCGTTATTTAGTCTACTGATTAGCGTAAATTACGACAGCTCCTTGCCTTGCTAACGATCTACATTTCTTCCGAATAGATTTCTCTGGATTAGTCCTTCATGTATCACGGAGTACCAGCTTCAATATGTGTAATTCCTATATACACCTTGAAAATATCCAGCGATATTTTAGGTGGCCGAATTCTTCAAGCCGAGACATGTCGGCCCGGGGCGAGCTGCAAACAGCGAAGGAGCTCCTAAGGTAACTCCTGAGTAGAATGACTGCACCGCCACATTCTTGGGATCTAGCCAAGTCGATAGTGCGCCACATTACTGTCCTCTAGTCTGGTATGACTAAGGTACCTTACGGAGTAAAGTAGATACCGCTTGATCTCTAGGAAGGTCCTTCAATTGCCACCATAGTCCTGTATCAGACTATCAATCAACAATGTGGTAGCCTGGCAGGGCAGCTGGGGGGTTGAACTGAGACCTCGCTAGTACCCTGGCTTACACGTAGGCATGTAGTGTATGGATTGCGCTGAATTGTCCTGCGATCTGAGGTCATTGTACAGGGTACTGCGTACTCCCTGGGAAACAATATATATTCGAGGTAACTCAAGCATGCATTGTTGAAACTTTGACCACGGCCATCCCAGGCCCACCTTGTGAAAACATCTACCTTAAAAAGATCAGTTAATAACTTCAATGATACTGCTAGGAATAGGATAGCCAGGAACCAATTGACTGTCTCACATCCACCCATGGTTCTTGATGATGCGGGGATTAGCCATAGTTGCCTGTCAGCCTGAGGCAATATCACTCATGGAGGCCATTCACGTGTGTGATGAAATTGCAATCATGCATTAGCCAGAGAAACCTGAATATTGAGGAATCATGGAATTGTACAGAGGATGACCGAAGACGGGGCCCACGGGGGACCAGATTTCGAGGTCCCTGCGCCGGATTTGACTTTGCAAGTTCAAGCTAGTTCATGCAGCTAATGTGCTGGTCGTTCCAATAATCTGGTTCTTTCCTCTCAATACCAACAATTTATGGCATGATAGCATTTTACGCCTGGCACCGTGCCAGATGGTCAGCACTCAATTGACCGACTTAGACTTAGAGACCCTGAGCCAAATCATCTTCCAAGTATGGGAGTCGCTGCACAGACGTGGGATCGGCTGACCATTGCCATTACCGGCGGCATACTTTGTGGTTCCTCGAGTTACAGAAGCATTGTAAGAAGCACTGGTATGTTCATAACATGTCATGATTAACTAGAGCGTACAACAAACATGCATCATCACCTCATTAGAAATTCTGAGGGAACGGTAAGCCGTTGCAAGGACAATTTTGAAGCTCGCAAAAGAGTACTCCGTTTCTGCAGATCATTTCCATCATATCTCCGTGACTAGAACCCGAATCGTTTACCGACCGAGACGAATGACACCAGCCGCCATCAGTTTCTGGATCTTCGTCCGGACCTGAACGTTCTTCATGTGTTCTTGAAGGGCAGCAGGGTCGCTCTTGGCCTGCTGAAGAATGCTCTGCATGACCGGGTCTTGAAGGATCGACATGATCTGATTGCGTCACGTTAGAACTAATGCTCCAATTAATGGAAAAGGACTGAAGTGACTTACCTCAGGGTCGTTCTGGATTCTCTCCATGGTCTGCTGCTCCGTCTCGCCGGCACGAGCGCTGAACTGAGCCTCCAGACACTTTTGCTGCTGCTGATCGATCTCACGGGCGTGGGTTCCGTCGTCCTGCTCTGCGGCTTCCGTGCAGGCATCCAAGGCCTTGCTGTATTCCTTCATGGCAACCAGAGCTTGCGACTTGCGGATATAGGCGCGGATGAACTTGGGGTCACGGCGGATAGCCTCGTCGCAATCTTGAACAGCCTGAGGGAAAGCCATAAGCTTGATGAGGGCAGCGGCACGGTTCGAGAATCCCCTGGGGTCGTGAGGAGCACGCTTGGTCATCTCGGTAAAGGCATCCACGGCACCAGGCCAGTCCGCCTCCTGGAACTTCTTCTGGCCGAGCTCGCGAGCCTTTTCTGCCTCGGCGGGGTCGATGTACGCTTCTTTCTCGGCCTTGTCCTTGGCCTTTTCTGCGTTACGGAGCTTGGTGAGGGCGTCGGGAGTGCGGTGTTCGGTGAGGGATTTGTGGTAGTATTCAATAGCTTGTGTGTAATCACCGAGCTTCTCGTAAGCACTACCAATTCTCGCGAAGGCCCTTTGAAAAACAAATGGTCAGCTGGGACAACGAAGAAGACGAAGACTGCAAAACTCACTTGGCGATGATCTTGAAATCTGCCCGAAGCTCGCGACCTTCTTCAACGGCCTTCTGGCAGACCTCGATGGCACCCTGGAGATCACCCTTCTCGAACTTGGCAGCACCGATGTTGTTCAAGTATGTAATGTCCTTGTTGAGTTCCCAAGCCTTGGTGTAGTGCTCAATAGCCTCATCGAATTGCTTCTTCTTGTAGAAGTCGTTGCCGATCTTCTTCTCCGCGTCACCAGCTTCCTGAGCCTTCTTCTTCGCAAGAGTCTCCTCGTCCTCGGGTTCAGGCTCGGGAGCTGGTTCAGGTTCCTTCTTCTTCTCGGTAGCAGCAGGCTTCACGTCGGGCATCGGCACGTCCTCCTCAGCTTCCGCAGCCTGAGAGGAGCCAGCCTCCGGGGGAGCTCCAAAGCTCATGTCGATTCCCAGCAACACACTCATAACCTGTAAGAAACGGGGATCCTGGATTTCCTGGCCAATGCTGTTGGGATTCTCCCGGAGACGCTGGAGTTTCGCCATAAAATCGGCGTCTGCAAGAAGGGGGGAGGTTTTGGGATTGCTAGCTAACTTCTGGAACATCTGAGGGTCGTTGAAGATTCCCCCCAGACCGGCGGTAGGGTCTCCCGTGACACCATCGGCACGAGCTTCGGCGTCGATGGCTCTCTTCACAGCATTGAAACCGGACTTAGCCTGGTCGTTGCCGGGGTCGAGCTTCAGGGCTTCTTCGAAGGCATCATGAGCACCCAAGAGGTCTCCGAGGCCACGGCAAGCGGCTCCTTTACGGCTGTAACCCTTCGACCAGTCTGGCTTGATTTCAATTGCCTTGTTGGCATCATCCAAAGCTTTCTGGTAATCTGACTGCGCAGCGTAGACAGCGGACCGGTTGGAATATAGAATGTGGTTGCTAGGGTCAAGTTCAATAGCCTGTGTGAACTTCTCACTATGTTTAGAAAATGGTTAGTCTTCTCTGCAGCCTCGCACTCAGACAAGCGGGGTAGCATACATAGCGGTAGGGTAGTCCTTAGCAGAGAAGGCCTTGTTGCCCTCTGCCTTCAAAGCGTCAGCCATACTGCAAGAATTATGCAAAGACAGGTATGCTGGAACTGGTTGGAGACGAATGCGGTAGAGAATCAGCAGATGACGGACAAAGCGAGAGCTGGGTCCATATTAATGAGCTCTGCCCGCTGGAGCTTCTGGAAATTTCCGAGGAAGTCATTGGATGCCTGAGGCAAAGCTCAGGCCAAGGCTTCTGGAGCTTTGCTGGCCCTAAACCCTTCTGGGCCGAATGACTCCCCGCCGCCGAACAAAAAAAATAACATCACGCTCCTACAATCTTTGATCCTGCCGAGGAGGTGTGCTGCCTTGTGTTGCTCTGGCTGGTTGTTTTCCGTTATCGTCGCTATCGGAGTTGATTGTATTATTCTTATTCAACAATGCTTGCTTTCAAGTCTATCCGGTGATATTTCTCTCTCTCTCTCTGCGACTAACAGCTGGAAATGGCTTCCGCCGGGCCTTCTGGCAGCTCCATCAACGAGCTTGCATCCAGACTTTACGACGAATGTCTGAAGAGATACGACTCTGATCATCACTTCTATCAACAAGATCTGCTGGGCTTGGGTGTCATCGAGAGGAATAACCTACCACTTCTGCTGCAATGCACACAGTTGCTCGTTGACCAAAAACTATTTCGCCTTCTTCAGGGCCCAAATAATCGCTTGGCATGGAAGATTATTTCTCGGGAAGATGCTGAGAAGTATGTCATCTGTTGGATAGTATCAACTCCATGTGGATGACTGCTAACGTCCTATTCCTTTCATGCAGAATTCAGAATCTCAGCCCCGACGAAAGTCTAGTCTACAATGTCATCCACTCGACAGGACGCAACGGCATCTGGGTCCGTGCGATACAGAGTCGGACCAACTTACACAAATCTATTTTAGATCGTTGCCTCAAATCGCTGGAAGGGAAGAATTACATTAAAGGTGTCCACAATGTCAAGTTTCCGAGTCGGAAGATGTATATGCTGGCGGGCCTTGCTCCGAGTGAGGAGGTTACGGGCGGTGCTTGGTTTACTGACGGAGTACTGGACGCGAACTTTATCAGTACTGTCGCTGGCTTCATCGAGTACACCGTTAGCCGGAAGAGCTGGTATGAGGTTCCCGCTACCGGGAACAAGCGCTTGAAAACGGCCGATGGGCGTGCCTCCGTAAAGCAGGAATCGGGTGAAAAGAAATACCTCCCTTACCCTGCCGGATATGAGGGCTATCCGACGGTCGCGATGATTACTACGGCAGTGAACGAAAGTGGGATCACACCCGTCCGGCTCGGAGAGGAGAGCATCATTCAATTGCTGGAGATGCTCTGCTACGACAAGAAGCTCGTTGCGCTGAACCACGGTCAATTCTATAAGTCGATCAAGAACCCCGCAGATGTGAAACTGGAAAAGAGTCGGAAACCAGAGGGCGATGTGGAGGATCTGGGCGACAAGCTGGTCACGAACGGCATGACCGAAGCACCCTGCGGACCATGCCCTGTCTTCAAGCTCTGTGTCCCTGGCGGTGCCGTGAGTCCAGAGACCTGCGAGTATTTCGATCCTTGGCTGCAAAAGGCCCTCGGATTCTAGCCTGTTGCACGAGCTCCCGTCGTCAATGAATGTCCTCTCACGGCTGATATCCTGTTCATTTGTTCCATTTTTCTTCATATTCATAGCGCGCTCATCTTGCGCCGGGTCATTTGTGTCTGCATAGCGTTGGCGTTCTTATTTCTCGGGACTGGTTAGGTTTAAGGTCTCCTGTTCTCTTGATATGAGCAGGTTGTTCAGGGTTAGAGAATGAGATCAGCATTAAGGATAGGATTTCGTCTACTGGCTTGATAATGATATGCGCCGGAACGGAGATACTCTGGTTCTAGCTGTCTATCAGACAGCCCTGGTCTACTCCGGTAGTTTACTGATTCTTGTGGTTGCCGGTTTCATCAATATCTTATTGACACCGACTAATCGCAGTAAGCACACCTCCATGAGCATCCGAGGCGAGGCTACTGTTATGTTTTCCCTGGGTTACTGTTGCAGGACGGCGGCTTGTGCTTTGGCAAGTCATTTTCCTTATCTCGCATGTCATAACGGGTACCTTTTCATGAAGGTACATGTGAATGACGTGATGGGTATATGTATAGTAAAGTAACAAGATCGCATCGTGAACGCCAGAACGGAAAAACAAGACAACAGCAGAGACCAACTACTTGCCCAAGTTTGACTTGCAATGTGGGCAATACCAAGTCCCCACCGGCTCCCTTGTCAAACCAACACACTTCCAATGGAACCACTCGTAGGGACAATTGTCGTTATCACACGCGACCATGTCTCCATGACTGACACTGCGGCAGGTACAGTAGACCTTGGTATCCTCGTTGCCCTCCTCTTCCTCATCCTCCTCGTCGATGTCCTCCTCCATGCGTCTAGAATCACTGGCGTTGGAATCTGAAGCCTCGGCACTGCTGAGAAGCGAATCGTCCTCATCTTCATCGCCGCCCGCCGCAGACGGGGACTTCTTGGTCGCGAGCTTGACACGACCACTCGCGCTGGCAGAGCGCTTCGTCACTTTACCGTGGGCCTTGATCTTCTTGAGTTGTTGATGAGGCGCGACTTTCTTAGTGGCAGCCTTCTTGATTGCGCCCGTTGAACGCGGCCCGGCGCTACCTGCGCGACTGGAAGCCGGTGTGCCTGCCTTGGGCGTGCCGGGGCCAAGGGATGACTGCCGGAGATTCGAGGACGCAGCGGGAAGAGTGCCCAACGATGCGTTGAGCCGCCGACGCTTGTTCTCCACGGCTCCTGCCGAGGATTCGCGTTGCCGGTGTTGGAAGTGGGTTGTGCCAGATGGGGTTGCTGGAGCTGAGCTGCGCGCGGTGCCTTGCGTGGTTAATGCGGCTGCGCTTGTGGACCGGGCGAGCGACTGGTTGAGCCGTTGTGAGATGCCTAATAAAGCGTTGGTGTTGCCTGACGTGGGTTGGAGAGGCGAGGAGGTAGTATCGGCGGCGGTTGCGTCGGGAAAGAAAATCTTGGGCGGATCGCGGTACTGGTCTTTGTTGTTGAAAAGCGAGGGGAGAGGCGGATCATTCGAGAGTACGCCGTCGTTTTGTAAATCGCGTATCTTGACGTCTAGTTTCTTGATCTGGCGATCGAGCAGGATGCATGCTTTCTCGCTCAGCTGTATCTTGTCGTCCTGTAACTGCTGTGCCCTGTCCAGATTCTGTAGAATTACCTTCGAGTACTGCTCCTCTTTTGGGTTCGGCGTGAGGCTGCCGTTAAGTTTGATGAATTTCTGTAAACTGCTGTCGCGAGAGTTGATGGTCGCGCGACAATCCTGGATGATCTTGTCCTTCGCCTGGATCTCTTCCATCAAGTGGTTGATTTCTGCTGGAAGATTCGCCACATCGTGAACGAACTGCTCCAACACGGAGGCACAGTCCTCAGAACCATGTGCCATCTGTGACTGTACTGTTCAGCCTGATTTTGATGCACTTATGTTGTGAATCGGGCAGCTCAAGCAGTTTTATGATTGATTGGGATCGGTACAATGATCAAAAAGGTTGACGGATGTAGTCGAGTGACTTGTGAATTAGAACAATGCTGGCAATGATACAGGTCGTTATCTCAGTCTTGCTGACTAAGCTCGCCCTGTGGCCGAGCGGTCCTTTTTTTGCTTCTATCCACTCCCACACTCAATCGTCGGTACGATTCCGTCTGCGGGGTTTGGTTTTTTGGTTTATACGGCTTTTTCGGATATACACCTCACTTTGTCTGCGTTGTCTTAGTTGAATATATGCCGCTGAGTCTCTAAATCGTTTGCTCTAGATCCAATCTTTTTGTCCGTTTTCTTTAGACGTTCGTACTCTTCATGTTGCTACCCTGATTCATCTGTCTAGACCCAATCAAATGATTCCCTTTGTGGCCAACATTAGTAGGTACATGGCGACGCCCTAGGATATATAAACCGCTTGGTATTCCTACATCATGATATTCTCTCCCTACTCTTCTTCATTCTCAGATGCAAATGTCCCTATGACGTCGCGTGCTCTGTGACAACTGCATAGAGGTGCAAACAGTGCAAACCACTTCTTATTTCGTTGATTCCCCGCGCTGGTTGACTGTCCAGCAACGGACTTTTGCCGGCCCTATTTGATCTTGAGTGACTTTGTGACATATATTACAAGTTGAGACCCCATCTAGCTGGATTGCTAAGCACCGAATATTCAATTGAGGTGTGCAGGGTCGATACAGTTTGTCCATGATGGGTCAAGAAACGACCCCTCCATACCCGGAGGGCATTTTCTCTCTACTGGATACAGATCTGTATAAGCTGACAATGCAATGCGCTATTCTGAAATACTTCCCTGATGTTCGTAAGTTTTTGGCTCCGATCATACAGCCTAGACTTGCTTTGACTCGATTTTTTGCGCAGATGTTACATATGGCTTCACGAATCGTACCCCGCAGATGAAGTTGACGCGGGGTGCTTACAAATGGCTCCTGGAACAAATGGATAGTATGTGAATTGTTCTACTCTCAGCCTGTGAGATCTTGGAATTGACTCGTCGCCGTTGATAGGGCTTGCCAATGTCCGCGTGACCGACGAGGAGCTTGCTTTCCTCCAGACGAAATGCCCATACTTCAACCATGCCTACCTCCGATACCTGACTACGTTCCAACTCAAGCCTAGGGAGCAGATTGACATCAAGTTCACACCTGTACAAGACACGGGTAGCGATGGCGACTTTGGAGATATTGAATATATCGTCAAGGGGCTTTGGGTTGAGACTATCCTTTACGAGATTCCACTGCTCGCTCTGACAAGTCAGGCGTACTTCATGTTCACCGACAAGGACTGGGATCATAGCAATCAAGAGGAAAAGGCCTTCCGCAAGGGAAGCACTTTGCTTGAGAATGGATGTATCTTCTCAGAGTTCGGCTCCCGACGTCGCCGCGATTACCATACTCAGGACTTGGTCATGCAGGGGCTAATTCGGGCTGCGGAAGAGGGAAAGCGACAAGGTTGGAAGGGCGTCTTCTCAGGAACTAGCAATGTCCACTTTGCGATGAAGTATGGCGTGACTCCCATTGGTACCGTGGCCCACGAGTGGTTCATGGCCATCGCTGCCATCACGGACGATTACGAGAACGCGAACGAGATGGCTCTCCGGTACTGGCTCGGATGCTTTGGCGAAGGGGTATGTATCAGTTCTTCTCATGATGACGCAGCCAAGCCGCTCACCATTGTACTAGGTCCTTGGTATCGCCCTCACTGATACATTCGGTACCCCGGCTTTCCTAGATGCCTTCCGGAAGCCGATCCCTCACCATACCAGCGCAGGCGTCGGTGCCGTCTCCACAACTGCATCGGGAGCGGGCACAACAACCGAGTCGCAGCCTCAGAGCGAGGCCGAAACTAAACCCCCCATCACCGCTCCCCTCCACGAGACCGACTCCCAGCATTCCCCCAAGACCTATGCGCAAGTCTACACGGGCGTTCGTCAGGACTCCGGCGACCCAACCTACTTCGTCAAGATGGTCCGCGAGTTCTACGACAAGGAAGGAATCAAAGAGAAGAAGACTGTCGTGTTTTCGGACTCGCTGAACATCGAGCACTGTCTCGAGTACAAAGTCATCGCCGAGGAGGCCGGCTTCGCCCCCGTTTTCGGTGTCGGCACTTTCTTCACCAGTGAGTTCTGTCCGTCTGATCCCCAGTCAGCAGCCCACTAACTCTTCGATCTACAGACGATTTCACGAATAAATCCGACGGCAAGAAATCAAAGCCGCTCAACATCGTCATCAAGATCGCTACAGCCAACGGCCGCCAGGCCGTCAAGCTGAGCGACAACATGGGCAAGAATACGGGCGACAAAAGCATGGTGCAAGAGGTGAAGAAGAGGCTAGGGTACATCGAGCAATACTGGGAGGAAGGAGATGAGAGCAATCGCTGGGCAAAGCAGAGGTAGCATTGCTACTGTTGTTTCACGGGCCGACGCAGCTCTTGTACATCTTGTACATCGAGATACGAACCATGGGATAGACGATACACCTATCTTAGATTTAGATGATTGATGCGGATACCGTGGCTGCATATTTGCTATACGACAGCGACGAACTAGCTTTTTTGGATGATACTCAATCTCCCACTAGATGCAAAGATCGCTTGTAATAGTAAATTAACTACGTAGGGATTCATGTACAATCCTACAAACCGAATCAAGGATATCACAAAGCAGCATAAACCTATACACCGGCTCAAAAGCAAGCCAACCAAGAAAATCGTCATCACACAGTGTCGTTAATATGAATCAAGAGCCAGTCCCAAGTCCCTATCCAAATCGCCAGTGATACCACAATGGCTAAGGCTTACCGAGCTCGTCCCGGAAAGATCTGGATTCATCTCTTGGCCGCCCAGAAGCTCGTCTGTCCAGTCTACATCCAATTCCGGGACTGAGGAGATATTGGTGTCTAGAGGCGCGAAATCGGGGAACGAGTCGATGTCGATCCGCAGCAGATCTGCAGGGATGAATGAGCTGATTGTTTGAGGCGAAGGGAAGTTGTTGAGGTGTTCGTCGAAATCATCCGTAGGAGGTAGTTGTTGTTGCTGTTGCTGGTTCGTGTCTTCGGGTTCATTGCGGGAGAGAGAGGTGAGAATGCTGTCTCTCTTCGTTTGTAAGGATTCAGCGCGGTGTTCTTTGCGCTGCGCGTTCGACTCGGACCTTTGCTGGGGGTTATCCTCTGGTGGGAATAGGGTATGCATGTTTGAACCGATGGTTTGACTACGTAGTGGTGGCGCTGGGGGTTGGAGCTGGTCCATGCTAACATTGCTGTATTCCATAATCTTGAGGAAAGTGCCAACACTATCGGACTGCACTTTGACTGCGGCCTCAATGTTGGCAACTTCCATGTCTGCGGCGGGATACAGATCTTTCAGACCCCGGAGGACATGGATGCATCGCTGGAAGTGGTGAAGGCTAGTTTCTCGGACGGTGGGGTTGTTGGACATGATATTCGACAGGTGCGCCACGGCTGCTGGTATGATCACCGTGATACCAGATTGAGGGAGGAAACGAGTCAGATCTAACTGATTGAGCCCCTGTATAATGTGTGTGATTCCTAAAGCCGCATCGTGCATCTTCGATCGCGCAGTTTTCGCTATTTCAAGGCGCGACTTGCTCTGATCCCGGCTGTAAGCCCACGGCCTGTTCAGCGCGCTTATGGTCGCATGATAGAGCATTCTTAGCATGGCGCCATGAAGTAGAAGAACGTCTTCTCCATCCTTGAAGTTGGTTTTGGATGCGGGAATGTACTGCGCATCCTTCGGCAGAGCGTTAAGCCACGAGTCCAGTGTTTGGCTGCATCGAGCCAGCTCGGATTCTGAAGCCTGTCGCGGAACAAGTGTAATGGTGGTCCTATTGGTCACACCGAACTGGCACTGAGATGTTGTGTATTGTGCGAATAGTACCCGGCCAATGCACTGGCAAAGCTTAGCTTTTTCAATGAACATCGTCGCTAGGCGTTTTTGGTGGGACACATCCTCCAGTTGACGGCAGCGGAATATCTCAATCACAGCCGGATGAAACGGTTCAAAATCGAAGTCGTCCAGCCGCAACATCGGAACGCTACTGGTTCCTTCGTTGATCTGGGTTGGTCGCCTTAAACCCATGGCAATAAGACGGTCTCGACAGTATATACTCCACCACAGGCGGACCCGTAACCGTTTCATTCTGGGATCCATGTCGGATGTGGTGGGGTCTCTGTTCAATCCAATAGAGTGAGCCTGAGTGTTGCATATTCCTATCCAATCCCAGATGTCTCTTTGTGGGTGGTTGACGTGGTCCGACCAATATGTCATTAGGAGGAGCGTCTGCAAGATGGCGATTCGATCTTCTTCGCAGTCAAGCGAATAGAGCAACTATAGTAACGAATTAGACACGGACGCAGCATTGACCCTTTCCTGACTTATACATACCCTTATTCGTTCATAGAAAGCGTTCCGTGCACTCTTTCGTGTCGCATAACCGGCATCTTGTAGATGTTTAAAATCCACAAATGCCGTGGCAACAAACATCACTGCCTGAAACAAGAGGAGGCTTATGTTTCCTTCGGGATCATTTTCCGCCACACATCGCAGGAACTCCTGCAGGTTCAGGACCGGCATGAAACTGTGCACCCATTGAATATAGCATCGTAACAGCTCATTGCGCAGTCCGCTCTCGGGAATTGAGAGTGCCCCTCGAAATCTCAGAAACTCCAGGTCCTCCGATGATATTCGACTGGGTAAGGGCTTCAGGAAACGCGGTTCGTCATCAAGAATCGCAATAAGAGGGTCAAAATCCGGGTCGATAAGATCTTGTACTGTGGAAACCATGTTGGCCAGCGGAAGGGTATGTTGCACCGCGGGGTTCCCAGCTGTTCGTCGACCTAGAGATGGTTTGGAGTCGAAGAGCCATGGCGTACGGGCATCATATCCCAGAAGGTTGCTCTTTTTGGCGTTGGGGTTCTCCGCATCAATGTCTGCGTTAGACAGTTTGCGCTTGGTGGTTACCATCCTGAGGGAGGTAATTTGGATATGGCTGCACCTGCAGCAAAACGATGTAATCTGATACACATGGACCGATATGAGCGGCCTGAGAAGAATGGAGAAGAGGTTCGACGACCTCCGTCTATGGTTTAGGTCTGCACATGATCACATCGTGGACAGCCGTTTCCCCGGCCACTGAAGAAAGGCGGTTCGGAGTTTGTGGCTTTGTGCGGGGGTTTTGCGGGGATTTGATTCTCGTGGCGTCTTGGCAATATCAAGTGTTCAGTTATTGGTCTAGACGGATGGGAATCATTCCTCAATGCTAGTGGTAGAGAAAGGACAGCAGATGATACAAGACTGTGCGTTCCAACTTTCGTGCGATGGTATTTCCTGGCAGCTTTGACAGGCGTTGCTTCTGCTACAAAATAACCTGAGGCACCATCACTCTTGACATTCGGAATCTTATCCTGGAAAAGGGAATGGTCGCAATCAGGGAGCAATGCATCTTTTCTCCAGCAAGTCCCCTTGTCGTTTCTACGGACATGCTACCTGTATCTTACTTTCCCGGAAACAAAGGGTCACCCAAAAATCTGACAAGCAGCCAAGGGCCCAAAATGCCGTATGTAATAGCAAATCGCATATAGTTGGGCGGAGACAAAGTTGGGGAGATGAGCAAATGAGCGTCGGATAAGCGAACCGCGCTGCTCGAGGAAACGAATTTGCTCTCGTTTGATGCACATTTGCTACTTGTGAAGGATTTTTTGGGTTATCAAGCAAGACCAGCAGACAGCCCTCGCACCACAATGTCTATCAGAACGCCATTTGATATTCAATGCAGAAGCTGGGTGATCCGTATTCACCCCAAAAACGTATGCCCACCAAAGCGTAAAATATAGTACATGTAGCCATTAAATCAAGGCCGGGACAAAATATGATAGAAGGAAAGCGGCCTCATCCATGTCGTGGTCGAGTGGGTTGTCGATAACTCCGGGGCCTATTCCGGACGTTTCAAGCCGCGGAGGTCCAGGATTTCATCGGAGCTTGTTCACAGACTGTTTCAATCAGTTTCTGTCCCGAGAAAGGCGTTGAGAGCCGTGCTAGGGATAAAAGAAACGAGAATTATGTTCGACTTACGGAGGGAGGAGGAACTCGCTGAGGCTGCTGTGAAGGAACGCAACGCCGGCCTAAGGATTTGGAGCGTCAGCCCTGGTTCTTACAAAAAGTTTTCGCACAGGATCATAAGATAAGAGGCACTTACACCGAAGATCAGAAGGCTTCTGACGATGGTGGCATTCTCGGCCGCGGTCAGCTCTTCATACGCAGCTCCGAAGAAGCCCTTCTGGGGGCGACCGGAGCTGGCGACAACGACACGCTGGTTGGGAGCCATGATATAGTCTGAAGGTAAAGATGGATAGTTTCTAGCGTAATAGCTTAGAATAGGTTATGGCGATCAAGGAGCAGATGTTCAGACGGTAATTGATGGCCTGCGGAGGAAACGCCGCTCCGAGAAATCTTTCAAGTGCTTGACTCTTGGCATCGTAATTGCGTCTCTAGCTCGTCCCGGCACCCGTATCTCCTCTAATGTAGCTTGCGCGACCAATCGTAAGAAAAGAGGTTGCAAGAATACATACTCAAAGAGATCATAGGAGTCATCTTCGGAGGTCGAAAGTACATTTCTTCTTGCTATATTGCTGGTGCCTCCAGGCTTGCCGTCCCATCCTTTGCAAATCATCTGTAACCTGCTGCGCGCCGCGCACATCGCAACCATGACGAGCATAGACGACCTCTTCAAGGTACAGTTTCCTCAGCATATTATCATTAGATCGAGGCTAATTCTAATAAGAAACCTCTCTCAGCAGCGAGCGCCAAGCGCAAGTTAGAGCTTGCACAAGACCCGAGTATGTTTTCTTACTACCCTTCGCCTCCCTATCCTACAAGTCCGTTGCTCATGCGCAATGTCAGATGAGCTTTACAAGGCAGCGAAGTTAGACGCAAATGGCGATGTCAAGTCGAAGGGGAAAGCACCGATGGTGGAGGAAGATGTTGAGGAGGACGGCGAGGCTGGTCCGGAACTACCACCTGATTTCGATGCCGAGGATATCCCAGACGATGAAGAAGGACGATTTTTCGGCGGAGGGATGGAGCGCAAAACAGCCCAGGCAATGCAATACATCGACCAGCAGGATGAAGGAGAGGCAGCGGTATGGAAGGATTGGGACAGCAATATCAATTTGGACCAGCGCTAACGTTGCTTTAGCCCGAGAAAATCGATACTGCCTGGTTGCGACGGCTGGCGCTCACCTTTGAAAGAAAAATATCTAAGAATGCCGAGCTCCGCGGGAAGTTCGAGAATGATCCGCAGAAGTTAGTTGACTGGGCTCGTTGCTTGATGAAACAATTAGTGCTCACAAAACATGCCCAGGTTCATGGCCTCGGAAGCCGATCTAGACACGGAGATCAAAGGACTCTCAATCTTATCCGAACACCCTGAATTATACGGAGAATTCGCCAAGTTGGGATGTGTGGGCTCTCTAACATCATTGCTGTCCCACGAGAACGCAGATATCGCCATTGACGCAATCCAGATCATCAGTGAGTTGACGGACGAGGATGTAGAGGCAGAACAGGAACAGTGGGATGCTCTCGTCAATGCATTGGTACGTGCCGCCTTCGCTTTACGGAACGATTGCTGACGATATTAGCTGGATGCCGACCTCATTGAGCTTCTGACTCAAAATCTATCGCGGTTCGATGAAACCTCTGAGGTCGATAGAGCTGGCGTATACTATGTGCTGAGTATGCTCCTTATTGGGTTACAGTTCGATGAAGATATGATGCTAACTTTGCTAACCAGACGTGCTGGAAAACCTGGCGTCTAAAACCACCATCGCGGAAAAGATTGGCCAAGATTCTAACGTATTGTCGTGGCTTCTCTCTCGCATACAGCAGAAAGAAAATCCAGTCAGTCAAAATAAGCAGTACTCGGCAGAGGTTCTGGCCATTCTGTTACAATCGTCTCCCAAAAACAAAGAAAATTTCATAGGCCTCGATGGTGTCGATATTCTTCTTCAACTACTGAGCCATTACCGCAAACGCGACCCTGAAAAAGACTCGGACGAGGAGGAGTACGTGGAGAATCTTTTCGACTGTTTGATATGTCTCGTCGACGAAGATTCTGGCAAGGAGAAATTTCTGGAAGGCGAAGGCATTGAGCTTGCTCAGATTATGCTGAAGGAAGGCAAATTCAGCAAGCAACGTGCCTTGCGAGTTCTCGACCATGCTCTGGGTGGATTGGGAGGCGGCCCTGCATGCGAGCGTTTAGTTGAAGTAGCAGGTCTGCGAACAATTTTTGGAATGTTCATGCGAAAGGTAGGCCTCTCGTTAAATAGCCCCTTGCCGGCTGTAACTGACTCAAAACAGCAAGAAAGCCAGACAATAGAACATCTATTGGGAATCTTTGCTTCACTGTTACGCCTCTTACCAGGAGGCTCGGCTCCACGCATTCGTACCCTTGCGAAATTCATGGAAAAGGACTATGAAAAGATTGTGAAGCTCGTGAAGCTAAGACGGGACTACGCTTCAAGGCTGTCGCCGGTTGAACAAGCCATTGAGGAGGAACGGAAAAACTACACAGACGAAGAGCAAGAAGCCATGGCTGCCGAATGGCTCTCTAGACGCTTTGACGCTGGTCTTTTCTCTCTGCAGGTTTGTTGATATTATTCACGTTCCTAGAACTGATTGACTAACGTTCGCTTCACTCACAGGTCATTGATGTTTTACTAGCGTGGCTGGTGGCTGAGGATGATGGGGCAAAGCGGAAGATCATTTCACTATTAGCAGATAGGGATGAGGATCTGTCCATTATCAAAGGGACATTGAAAGGTAAGCAGCATTCACTGGAAGGATTCCCTTCTTTCGTACTAACTCTTGTCAATCAGAGCAAATCGAGGGACTTGCGGATGATGAGCCTGGGCAAAAGGACCATAAAGAAATGCTGGGGACCCTCATGCAATTCTTATAGAACACAGGATATTAATGCATGTCTTGTATAGTAAAGATTAAAGAGAGAGTCAAGCGAGGATTATCGTCGCTCTTCAAATCTATGATCCAATCGTAGGCCCGAGTAAAAATATCACGTGATGCGATTGCCTATTCTGGTCTAGTCGAGGACTAGCGCCAAGTCGGGGTCGAGGCGCTAGTGGCGGCTCTCTGCTCAAGATCCATCAGCAGCCGGAGAATCGAAGAGTCCAGCTTTGCTCCATTCAACATCCTCTGTTGCAGGGGATCTCTCATTTTCCATCAATCAAACTGAGATTCCCGGCTTAGTGAACCCTCCTAAGTGTCGTTTTTTGAGCACACTTACGCTGGTGTCACTGCTCGTCGCAGCAGTTGATCAACACGGAAGTGCGATCTTTTCTTGTTTGAGCGCGTCGCTCCCTCCCTGCGCTCAACACATTTTTCTTTAACCGTCCGTCTCAAAACCGAATCCGATTTCCGTCAAAATGGCCGAATACGACGATGCGTACGAGGAGGAGTTCTACGATGAGATGGAGGAGGGGATCACGTCGGAGGACTGCTGGACGGTTATCTCCTCCTTCTTCGACACCAAGGGTCTCGTGTCGCAGCAGCTAGACTCTTTCGATGAGTTCATCTCATCAACGATGCAGGAGCTGGTGGAGGAACAAGGCCAGGTCACCCTCGATCAGACGCTTCCGCCTTCGGATGAAGAAGACGATCCCGTCGTGCTGCGTCGGTACGAGCTCAAGTTCGGAACAGTCATGCTCTCTCGCCCCTCGGTTACTGAAGGTGATGGTGCGACTACCATCATGTTGCCTCAGGAGGCTCGTCTGCGAAATCTCACCTACGCCAGTCCGCTCTACCTCGGTATCACTAAGCGAATCATGGAAGGTCGGGAACGGCTGATTGCCGATCGTGATGAGGACGGAACGGAGCCAGATGCGGACGAGGACAGAAAGGCCCGTGGGACATATTTGCAGTGGGAGCAGAAGGAACTGCCCGCTGATCAGGCGAAGGAGGAGACTGTGTTCATCGGAAAGATGCCTATCATGCTCAAGTCCAAGTACTGTATCCTCAAGGATCTGAGCGAGCAGGCGCTTTACAACTGGAACGAGTGCCCCTACGACTCTGGTGGTTATTTCATCATCAACGGAAGTGAGAAGGTTTTGATTGCTCAAGAGCGAAGCGCCGGAAACACAGTACAAGTTTTTAAGAAAGCGCCACCGAGTCCTACACCCTACGTTGCCGAGATTCGAAGCGCGGTCGAGAAGGGTTCACGACTACTCTCGCAGTTGTCTCTTAAGCTTTTTGCCAAAGGAGACAGCGCCAAAGGCGGATTTGGCCCTACGATCAGGTCGACTCTTCCTTATGTGAAGACGGATATTCCCATTGTCGTCGTTTTCAGAGCACTGGGTGTGGTGTCGGACGAGGATATTCTCAACCATATTTGCTACGACAGAAATGACACCCCTATGCTCGAGATGTTGAAGCCTTGCATCGAGGAAGGTTTCGTCATCCAAGATCGCGAGGTCGCTTTGGATTTCATCGCCAAACGTGGATCTTCTCAGTCCAGCATGAACCACGAGCGTCGTGTCAGATACGCACGAGACATTATGCAGAAGGAGTTACTTCCCCATATTTCTCAGAGCGAAGGTAGCGAGACGCGCAAGGCCTTCTTCTTGGGTTACATGGTTCACAGACTCTTGCAGTGTGCTCTCGGTCGTCGCGATGTGGATGACCGTGATCACTTCGGAAAGAAGCGACTTGATCTTGCTGGCCCTCTGCTGGCCAATCTCTTCCGAGTTTTGTTCACACGAGTCACTCGGGATCTCCAGCGATATGTCCAGAGATGTGTGGAAACTAATCGTGAAATCTACTTGAACATCGGTATCAAGGCCAGTACCTTGACCGGAGGTCTGAAATATGCCCTTGCCACCGGTAACTGGGGAGAACAGAAAAAGGCAGCAAGTTCTAAGGCAGGTGTCTCGCAGGTGCTGTCTCGTTACACCTATGCCTCCACCCTGTCACATCTTCGCCGTACCAACACGCCAATTGGTCGTGACGGTAAGATCGCGAAGCCTCGTCAGCTTCACAACACCCATTGGGGGCTGGTCTGTCCTGCAGAAACTCCTGAAGGTCAAGCTTGTGGTCTGGTCAAGAACCTGGCTCTCATGTGTTATATCACTGTCGGTACACCCAGCGAGCCCATCATCGATTTCATGATTCAGCGCAACATGGAAGTTCTCGAGGAGTTTGAGCCTCAGGTGACGCCGAATGCAACGAAGGTGTTTGTGAACGGTGTTTGGGTTGGTGTCCACCGCGATCCTGCGCACTTGGTCAACACCATGCTTTCTCTGCGCCGGCGCAACATGATCTCGCACGAGGTCAGCTTGATTCGGGACATTCGTGAGCGTGAATTCAAGATCTTCACAGACGCTGGGCGTGTGTGTCGACCACTTTTCGTCGTTGACAATGACCCGAAGAGCGAGAACTGCGGCTCGCTGGTGCTCAACAAGGAACATATCCGCAAGCTGGAGCAAGATAAAGAACTACCAGCGGACCTTGATCCCGAAGATCGCAGGGAACGCTATTTCGGATGGGATGGTTTGGTCAAATCAGGAGTTGTCGAGTATGTCGATGCCGAGGAAGAAGAGACAATCATGATCGTCATGACCCCTGAAGACCTGGAAATTTCCAAGCAGCTTCAGGCGGGTTACGCTCTCCCTGAGGATGACGATCCGAACAAGCGTGTCCGATCGATCCTGAGTCAAAAGGCACACACTTGGACGCACTGCGAGATCCACCCCAGTATGATTCTTGGTGTCTGTGCCAGTATCATTCCCTTCCCGGACCACAACCAGTCGCCTCGTAATACGTACCAGTCTGCGATGGGTAAACAAGCCATGGGTGTGTTCTTGACCAACTTTGACCAACGGATGGAGACGATGATGAATATTCTCTACTACCCGCAGAAACCCTTGGCCACAACGCGGTCCATGGAATTCCTTCGATTCCGCGAGCTGCCAGCTGGGCAAAATGCTATCGTGGCCATTGCTGTCTACTCCGGATACAACCAAGAAGATTCGGTTATCATGAACCAGAGTAGCATCGATCGCGGTCTCTTCCGCAGTCTCTTCTACCGCACATACACCGATACCGAGAAGATGGTGGGTCTGACTGTTGTCGAGCGGTTCGAGAAACCTATGCGCTCGGATACGATCGGTATGAGAAAGGGCACCTACGACAAGCTCGATGAGGACGGTATCATTGCCCCTGGTGTGCGTGTCTCTGGAGAAGATATTATCATCGGCAAGACGGCGCCGCTGGCACCGGAGGCGGAGGAACTCGGCCAGCGAACCAAGGCACATACCAAGCTTGACGTGTCGACGCCACTGAGAAGCACTGAAAATGGTATTGTGGACCAAGTCTTGGTCTCTACCAGCAATGACGACCTCAAGTTCGTCAAGGTGCGCATGAGGACGACAAAGGTTCCTCAGATTGGAGACAAGTTTGCCTCTCGTCACGGACAGAAGGGTACCATTGGTATTACTTACCGGCAGGAAGACATGCCTTTTACACGCGAGGGTGTTTCTCCCGACCTTATCATCAACCCGCATGCTATTCCGTCTCGTATGACAATTGCCCACTTGATCGAGTGTCAGCTCAGTAAAGTGTCGGCGCTACGTGGGTTCGAAGGTGATGCAACACCTTTCACTGATGTTACGGTCGACTCGATCTCTCGTCTGCTTCGCGAGCACGGTTATCAGTCTCGTGGCTTCGAAGTAATGTACAATGGGCACACTGGCCGCAAGCTGGTTGCGCAAGTGTTCCTAGGACCAACGTACTATCAGCGTCTGCGCCACATGGTCGACGACAAGATCCACGCCCGTGCCCGTGGACCGACTCAGATTCTGACCCGGCAGCCTGTGGAAGGTCGAGCCCGTGACGGTGGTCTGCGTTTCGGAGAGATGGAACGTGATTGTATGATTGCGCACGGAGCCAGCGCCTTCCTGAAGGAGCGTCTATTTGATGTCTCCGACCCGTTCCGTGTCCACATCTGCGATGACTGTGGACTGATGACCCCGATTGCGTAAGTTTCTCCTAACCCTTTGCAGATAGTCCGTCTGCATGACAATAAGCACTAGCTAACCGATAAATTTCGCGTGGCAGGAAACTGAAGAAGGGACTTTTCGAGTGTCGACTGTGTAACAACAAGCACAGGATCTCGCAGGTGCATATCCCGTATGCAGCCAAGCTTCTGTTCCAAGAATTGGCCGCGATGAATATCGCCGCTCGCATGTTTACCAACCGTTCCGGCGTGTCCGTGCGGTAAGAAAGTGGGCAGAGACACAAGGGCTTTGTACAATCTCGATCTTTCTTCTTACGACATGACCAAAACTGTTTCTCTATATTCGCTTTCGTCTTATTCGGCCTTCTAATTATCTACGTGTTTTCATATTCACCCCCTTCCCGCTTTTGTGATCTCGACTGAGAGAAAACAGATTGATTTTTTTTTTCTTTTGGCATTTCTCTGGCGTACAAAGGAAGATGGACTGTCACTTATCTCGACTTGATACTACTGTGATTTACATACGACCGCTCTGAGAGATGAGCCTGAAGGGAAGTGAGTGCCTTGGTTCTTTTCTCTTCATGTACTCAGCGAAAACTAGAATCACTTGGACAATGTTGAACTGCTTTGTCTTCTCGAGTTGTAGGCTGTAACATACGCACGACGACGAATGATGAGGATGAGGATATAGTGACCTTCCCCTCTTTCCATGCATGATGAATTGTCGTAAACCTTAAAGGATGCTATATATCTGTACCTATATCGTGCAGCTGATAGTGTGCATGAGGGAGGCCTGCCAGAAGCCTGGATTGGAGATGTCCTCATCACAGTGGATGACAGGCGCCAAATCCAGGGTCGTGGTTGGTGCACGGCTCTGCTATGTGGTTGGCTGCTGGAAGGTTTTTGAGCCCCTCCTCGATGCAGATAAACCAATCAGTGTCATTGTTTACCCGCCAGCAAGAGGGAGTCTCCACTCTGACAGCTGAAGATGGGCAAACGAATGTGCTGATTGGCTGCAGTAGATATGTAATACTGTAATGGTCTTAGAATAGTAGTAGCCTGCAGGTTATGGCCATCTTCGACCGTCTTACACCAACAATAACCAGGAAGACATTAAAGGTGCCGCAGCCGCTGGCCTGCTTGGAGAGCCTTCTCTCTCTTCTCTTTCTTTCTTTCTTCTTTCTCTCTTCAGCAAGCTTCTGTTGGTTTGAGCTGCCCTTAATTTGGAAGTATCCTGTGCACTGGTTGCACTGTTATTGTTGTTGTTGCTGCTGCTTTTATACTACTACCTTAATTACTTGCCCTTTACTTGCCCCCTCCACTATACCAAAAAACCTCAAGTTTCCCCTTCCCATTCCTCTCCATCAGACGAGCTGTGCTCTCTGATGATCTTGTTGTTTGTTCGCCTCTGCTCAGGATACTTCTAGATTATACAATCTTCTTCCCACGGTTCTCAATCCTCGTCGCCGGTCGACGTTGTTCATTGTTAGCCGTTCCAGCTCAGCCTACTTGCTCGGATCTTGTCAAAGAACTGGTTTCTTCTCTTTGTCAAGTTCTCTTACACTTTTAATATTCCTGATTCTAATTCTGTCGTGGACTGGTTCCCGTCAGCCTTGAAAGAAGCCCATCGTTGTGAGCGTTGCATCGCCTGCCAACCAACCAACAAGCAACCAACCAACCAACAGACTTCGATCCAATAGACTCTGGCAGTCTTTTAGTCGAGTTCTGATCCAACGATTTATATCGACCTGCTCTTTCACTTCCCATATAATATAATCTTTAGTTTTACGTCAATCTACCGCCACAATGACCGCTGTTCAACTTAAGTTCTCTCTCCGGACTTCCTCCAACGTCAAGACCGTCCATCTGCTCGGCTCCTGGGATAACTACTCTCGTCAAATCCCCCTTTCCCGGGACGATTCCAAGCCGGGCTCATGGGTTGGCAAGTTCCGCTTCCAGACGTCGATGCTCAAGCTGGGTGGTCGGTACTGGTACTACGTAAGTATTCTCTGTGAAATCGATGACGAAAGGAGGCTAATTGGCTAGTATATCATGGATGGATACCATGTCTCTCATGATCCCGCCGTCGAATACACCGTTGAGCCCACCACTGGCCGCAAGCTCAACATCCTCGATGTCCCCGGTGGCAAGAGCTCCGACCCTGCTCCCAAGACGCGCCGAGGTTCCAACGACGTCGTTAAGGGCCGAGCTCTGTCTCCATCCAAGATCCAGCACCCCAAGCCTTCCAAGCCCTACGCCTCTCGACAGATCCGGGAGACCGACTTTGCTCCCACCATGGAGGACCTGACCAATCGCTTTGCCAGCTCCCGCATGTCCGACGAGTACTCGTACTCCAACAGCCCGCCCAGCTCTGTCGGTTCTTCCCTGTCGTCCCGGTCTTCGGGCAGCACCTCGCCCTCGTCCTTGTCGTCTATGAGTGACCCAGCCTCCCCGATCTGCCGCTGTGAACGGTACGGCATCACTCGCAAGGGTGACCGCGTCAAGCTTGACTGCGGTGGTAGCCGCTGTGGCTATGTCACCGAGTCGTCCGAAGCCAGCTGCTCCGAGTCTGACAGCGATGAGGAATACCGCCGAGCTCGTACTGCCGTGCGCCGTCAAGGCATCGTTGTGCGCAGATAATACGTTGATCTCACTTCCCGTATCTCCCTCTTGCGCTTCCTGAGAGGACCTCATCACAGAGACGGGAGATCGACTATTACCCTGCGCCTCGGTCAATGCAACGTTACCAACTCGGCGTTGGTCTCGGCATGTCGAGCAATCCAATTTTGTTTAAGCAAAACTATAGTCACTCCTTTGGCATGAATTATGTGATGATTCTTTCAGCAGAAAAAAAAAAACAACAAAAAAAGGAGACGGTCAACCGGACCAGGGCCTCACCGTTGACGACACGAGGCAACCGGACTCGCTCCGTCCTTGTGACCTCACCGTGAGAAGGAAAGGATGTTGCGCGATTGACAATCATCCGCTCCATGTCATTCGTCTTGCACGGATGAGTTATGGCCAGGCGGAACGAACGTGATGACTTATGATCTGGACGGCTGTTCTCTGAGGCATGCAGCCAAGCAGCTTACTTACATACCGTAGTATGCCCTAGAGCCCAATATATATACCTCTGTCCAGATAAATGAGATTACGATGAATGACATTTGATCAGAATATGATTGACTCTTTATGACCCATCTTGTAGATATAACCACGCAGGTTCGGTATGGAATGAACTCTGATGATTCCGTGCCCCGTCGGATATGCCGAATCACCATCACTTAAAGTGAGCATTAGACCTCGATGCAGTCGTCTGCCATAAGTTCTAGACACCCCTTTCTGAAGAAAGGCCCGCCATTTCCTATCAAAGGATCCATCCAGCACAATGACAACATCCCTCGACACCCCACCCCGCTCAAAGTAACCTACAAAGAAGCCAACGGCAGCAAAATCACCACAGACGTCTACCTCCATGGACCTCCTCAAATCATCAAACAGAAACGATGAAACCAAGACTATCCCGTCCGTAAGGTCTCCTTTTTTCCCTTCCCCAAAGCAGCCTCTCTAGTAATTAACATCCAGGCAGAACCTTCATGTCGGCCAGTGGCCATCCCCAGATGGATTCCAAGTCTGCCTGGTCTGGCCAAGGCTGGATCGGATTGTCTTCGCTCCGAACCTAACCAAATCGCCGGGTCTGTCGGTGTCCACAGGTGGATAGAATATCCTACGGACACATGACGACTGCCGGGATGCGATCTTCTGGGTAAGTGTATAACGGCAATTGGACGGGTTCATTGCCTCAAAGGCACCAAGCTCTTGTGCATGGGGTGCGGATCGGATGGTTCCATTGAGTCTGAGGTTAGTTGGATGTTGTTGGGGAGGCTGGGAGGGAAACAAGCGGAGTGTGGATGACGGAGGTGCCGGGGAGGAGCATACGTTTGCGATGGGGACGCAGCCTGCAGGTAGATTCGAGGAGAGGACTTGGGCCATGCAGAGAAGGGGTTTGATTTCTTGGAGAGGGTGATTGCGAGGGATCCGTAGGAGGACGATTGTTGATGACTATCTATACCGGACTGGCCAGATATTGTACATAAAATGTATTAACCCGAAATGAGACGCTGGAAACGAACCGAAATGCAAACGAACGTGTGAAGTGTAATGATAGAAAGCAGCGCCATGAAATGCTGAACTCCATCCATGCAAGCTGTGTATAGCTTTTCCCATAAAGCACGTCTATATCAATCCAAGTAGAGAGGTATACAGAGCTTGAAGGTGTTCATATCCCATGCCGCATCAGTTACCATAACGTAGTTGATCAGAGCTCGCCTGGAGCCAAGTCGATGAGAACAAAAGAGAGGGTCGAGTGGCGTCTGGTAAAAGGAAGTAGAAAGATCCAGGTCCAGGTCCAGCCGGACGGATGCATCGGACAGAGGTGTCGTCATTCAATCAATGAATGCCAGCCTTCAAGGCTGACCATGTCGACAGTGATGACAGCTCCAGGCTGCCGAGTAAAACCAGTCGAATGTAAGGCAAATAACCGCACACAGTGCATCAAAGCAAGAAGAGAGGCTATTGGACTAGCATTGCGTTCAACGCAGTCGCTGCGGTGTACCCAGACAAGAACCAAAGAGCCACTCATTCGGAGATAATCAATATCCCTTAGAGCACGCCGTCGCAGAACGATTGCCGCCGGTAGGTCCATTCCGTCTTGCAGAATGCTTCTCACAGGCATATCCGACCAACACCGTCTTGACTTGCACGGTGTGGCCCCGTTGAGCATATGCTTGACACGGGTCAACCGCGTGTTGAAAGTAAAGACACCCACACACCGAATAACGTTCAACGAGCTGGTAGCACATTTTGATAGGTCGATAGAGTGTTCGGTATAAGCGTCAAATGGATAACGACCAGCGTAGAAAGTTGGCAATTAGGAAAGTGCTATTGAACGAATGCTTCAAGAGAAAAGACAAGGAAAGATTCAGTGTATTAAAGTTTGTCGATGCCATCCAAGGACAAACAAAGTAGGCTCCGTTGGGAAGAGATTATTTATATGAAGTTAAAGAACTTAGGCGACCTGATGAATGTCATGATAATGGTCAAAAATAGGACGAAACGAGTGCAAAGCCGGGTTTCATCAAGCCTGCATAGCCTATTCAACCTGCAGGCAATCTGAAGCAAGTACAGACCGAATTTGATGCAAGGCATCCATTTAGGTCTTAGCCGGAACTTCTTCAGTTGTATTGAATATGGTGAACCGCAAAGAAAATGAAGAAGAAATGGAAAACCAGGACTAGGTCACTGGGCACAACCGACAATCCGACTTGCGCAAGTCATTCCCTCGGACAAGACCGAGGCCATAGTTGATCAGTGGGGGTACCATTGTGCTGAAGGTTAGCACTTGGCTAGTCCTGCTAACAGCCGAACCGGTTGGCCATGTCGCAGAACGTTGTACCGATGGCGATGACAGCTGATGCCGAGTTCCCTGTTTGGATATCCACCGTGACGGACCGTTGAAGGCTAGGAGGCTCTAAAACCCACAAGGTTGCTTCAAGCGGAGCCGGGCACTCCTAGTGCCAACATCATTGGCCTATCTCCAAGCACGGTCTCGTGCTTGCAGGGGTTTTCAGCTCATGATGCCATGGAAAATGGAAGCCTTAGGCCCTATTGGACCATGGCTTGAGATAGGCCGAAGTTATTCTAGTTGAATTAATCGGGTAGCCAGTAAACATCGTCGACCATTCTATTTTTTGTCCTGCCGAAGACTCATCGAGTTAGTCACTCCGTTAGCCATTGCACTTCACAAAAATATCTTTCCTTTTCCTGGTTCGTAGATTTGCCCGACGTGGTGCAAGAATCAAGATATGTGACAAAAAGACTCCGCAGGTTCAGCTTGCAGTTGAGCCTCGATATTAGTAGAACTATCGGTGAGCAGGGCCATGCAGGATGATGCATAGGCTTGAAGAATTGGTACGAGTCGGACAAATCAAGTGCTTCTCCCTCAGCCCTGTCCGTTGAGTCACAGACCACTCCGCCAGATGGGACTAGCCTCAGGGATGTCCGACCTGGTCATGGCCCTTGCAGTTGCAGCAGTCTCAACTCTCAAGAGACAAGAATAACCCGCAAGGCTGACCCAAGGAAAACGGCGGGGGTTCATTATCCTATCCAAAAGGGCTGAACCGATGAAACCCCACATGATCTGACCTGACTCATCCTCTAGCACATGACATCATCCAATCAGTTGGAGTTGCGAGTGTGTCAGTCCAGGTCTCTGGGCAGTGTTTAGTGGCTGAAATGACCGAACTAGAAGTCGGTAGAATCCTGAGTCTTTCTTCAGCGGGCCTCTATGTGGTGTCATTTCCGAGGTCCAGAACGCGTAGCGGTGTGTGCGAGACCCAGCGCTCTTTCGAGATAATGCTGCATAACCTCATCCTCAGCTGGCGTCGTTTCAGTGCTTCTCCTCGGGCTTATTGTGTCGAGATCCAGACCGCTGTTCATTGATCCTACCGTTGACACCGAAGCGTGTATAGCTTGGCCTGTACCTTATAAGAGGGGTACATAGCGCTGTTTGGAAGTCCAAATTCGAAGAGATCATCATCGACTATGGTACACTCGACGTTAGCACAAGATCGCATGCTAAGGGCGTCAGTTTCGGGTGCCTTGCATACTGGAAATGTGCCAGATCAAGAGGTATCCTGAAGCACTTGTCGGGAAGCTTATCAGATTGTTCCAAGGTCAGTCTGTATTTCCGATAATCAATAGTAAGTCACGGATGATCCTCCCATGAAATGACGATGGAAGAGTCCGGCCAGTGATGGTGAGTGGAAGAAGTTAAGATGAACTGGAAAGTTGTTGTGCCAGGGCTATTGCTATTGATGCCTGGGGAATTCAATTATTTTCCACTCTAATAGTCCTGACCATCCGGGGACTGTCATTGCTACTATCCTTTTCTCACCCTCCATGAAAGAGGTCATGGTAAATGAAATAATGGATCCCACAGATACACATACACGTACACGTACACGACACGCTAGATAAGAAGATGCAAACCGCCTCTATCAAATAGAACCCAGAGCACCGAAACTCAATCCTCGTGCTAATCCCAACCGTAACATCTTGAGAACTTCCTCTCCCTTGATATCCTCTGGCAAAGCAGCTCGCCAGTCCCATCCGCGTTCGTGAGATCCCGTTTGGGCTCCATCTCCGGGACGAGGAACCAACACACCTGAGCCGGTCACAGATCCCGAGCCAGACATGGTTCGGTTGCGAGCGCTCTCGATCATATCACTGCCAATAAAGGAAAATGTGCTCGATGCGGTGAGCGAAGATACAGATTTCTTCAAAAGTGCCCGTGGAGATGGCGGCAGAACGTAGGATTCGGCTGAGGATCGACCGCCGGACGATGCACGCTCAGAGGAGTGATACTCGATGAGCGTCGAGCGGAAACACTCTTCGCACTGGGCATAGACGCGGGGCGTGACAGTTTCCAGATCTTCAATGGCAGACAGAATAGTAAACTGTTGAGATATCGAAAGAACCGGAGTGTTTTCTATCAAAGTCAGCCTCTGAAGGTCATGCGTCAAGCAACTATACTTACGATCAATAAATGCCAACGCCTCTCCCAAGAGTGTCAGAAGTCCATCCACTTGCACCGCAGAGTCACGACCAGGATCGTACAGTCCACCGTAGATACTATCTGCGGCGCTACTGATTACTGCAACCAGAGCTTGGGCCGCTGCCCTACGTCTGGCTAAGGGCTTGAACCGAGGTCGCTGTCCCTCCTTGAGCCCAATCGCTTCATCTCGTATCTCATAAAACCGACGTAGAGTCGCATATCCGCTGAAATAAAATTGAAGAATGCTGGCAGCGTCCTCGTCGGAACCCGCGATCGCTGAAAGGCAGGTCTTTGGATCTCTGATCAATGCCTCAAGCTGCTCATCGAGATCGGCAGATGCAGGATATGCGCGTGATTGGACTAGGCTGTACGAGATGAGCAGATCGACAACCGACTTCACCTTCCGACGGCTGTGTGCACGAGCGTAACACACCAATGCGAGACCGTACTCATCGGATTTTTCCACCGTCTGATCACCAAACCTCTGCCAGATGGTCAGTTCGAATCAAGAAACACGACAATGGTGAGACTTGAATAAGGGCGTACCTCGGACACTCTCCTTCCTTCCTTGTCCAAACCAAGCTCGGAGCAAAGTAATACCACTTTGTCCAACTGCTCGACATTGTCGAGAGGAAGCTTGTCAAGTAATTCCGAAACACTCTTCTGCAATTTCTCCGCGTCATCTAGACGGCTCATAACTTCTAGAGCAAGCTCCCAGCCCTCGCGAACGCCGGACGTGTGCTCAATCGTACGTCGTTTGAACAAGCCAAGTGCATAGCTGCTTAGAAGGTCATCCTTGCGAACTCGTTTGTTCGGCCCATTGCCGTTTTGACCGTACGAGAGGACCATCAGGTCATTCTCACTCAGACCCGGCAGCGGTTTTGCTCCCCTCTCTGTATCGAGCCAACCACCAAGCGAAGCGACCTCAGCCACAGCAGAGGCGATACACAATGACCATGTTTGAATCAGCTCGAGCACACCGTCAACGTTACCCTCGAAAACGGACGCCAGGCCAACCTCGAGACTACTTAGTGGATTAACCCTGAAACTCGAGTCTGCCGTTTCCTCGTTGATAGCGCTACGGAAGGCAAGATCCAGGCGCTGAAGATAGGCATTCACAGGGTCTTCGTTGGCACCGCGGAGAGCCTGCGATCTGAACATGCCGCTGCGGAGGGCACCGCCGTTCCCTTGCGCCGCTTCCTCATCATCCTCACCGTCCCACCAAACCGTAAGCGCAATGGTGGCCTCGATCCAGTCTTGCGCGAGGTTCAGAATGGCATGGGCATCACCGAGTATGATGCGATACAAACATCTCAAGCTCTGATAGATCGTCCAAGGCACACGGCTTTCCGCCATGCGCGCAGATTTGGTAAAAGAAAAGTCTGCTTTTGCTGGATTAGGCTTCAGCCCAAAGTTAATTGCCTGAAAGCGATTGTCCGTGACCGGAGGCTCGACCGGTTGCTGCTCTTCTCCTTCCGCAAATTCCTCTAGGTCTGTTACGGCAGCAGTGACACGTTTCCTGTACAACGCCCATTCGGCGCCTTTGACATCCCAGTCGTCGTACTGGATGCTGGGAGATGACTCTAAAATTTGAAGAGCCTTATTGACACATCTTTGGATATTCTGCAGTTGTGCTCCACGATAGCCTGATTGCGGTAAGCCATCCTCCAAAGCTGACCTGGCATAATTGAAATCAGCAGATCGCAGTATATCTGTCGCCTCCGAGAAGCGCCCACGTAGCACCGCTGCATTGACAATCTCCCAGAAATTCGAAGACGCGGTGGGATTGGGCTCAACTTCCTTCAATGCTCGCAAGTCGTCGGGCTGAGAAGAATGATAGGCTTCGAGCCAGTCCAAAAGAACCTTGGGTATCGGTGTAGGTGTATCCGGTTTCGAGCCCGCCATAACTAGACTCCGGGGAGCCGCAAACCCTAGATTATTGCTGAGACTGCCGTGCTTGGGAGCCGACAGGGGCGGGTGATGGAGTTGAAGCAGTAGAGAGCCGATAAAGCTGGCCTTGGCAACACCAGAAGCATGATCCCCAGGTCCGATGTCAGACCCTGCCCCAGGTGCTTTGGGAACGCGGCTTCCCTCCATGGATGGCGTCCATGAGTCTGTAAGCCTGCTGCAGACCTCTGAGAGGATAATTTGAGAGTCTCTGTTCGTGAATTCAGATTGTCTCGCTTCGTCGTACATTCGACACATTTCGTCCTCGGTGCTGATGATCACGTCACTTGGCTCGTTGACCACCGCGGGCGCGGCTCGGGAGGCGAAGTTCCGTACAATCGAAGGCATCGCGGAGTCCTTCTTTGGGGACAGTTTACCTTTGCGCAACGGCGAGTGTTGGGCCCATTTTTCGTCAAGCTTCGGTCGTTTTGCATTGCCCGGATTTGAGTATATTGACTTTCGTTGACCACGCGACGCAGACTGTGCTTGTGTAGGATTGCCAAACTGCGAGTCTAAGAAGCTCAATCGGTGTTCGTTGCCTATGTCCATGTCATCATCCCGGACATCCTCTTCCTCCGCGGGTATTTGTTCGTCCCCGCCATTTGTCTCTGCATCCATTTGCGAAGTAAAGCCATTAGACATTCCGAAACCGGTTGACTCGCCGAAACCAGTATTGTTCGTCATACCGAACAGGGACTGCGACGCCGCGAAGGATTTCCCTGATCCAGCATTTTTGGCCCGGGGCGCTGGCTGATGGAAGGATCCAACTGAGGAATTGAAGATGCTGTCATTGAAATCGACCCCTCCGGATTTCGTGAAAAGGGACTGAGAATCCAGTTGCGATCTTGGACTCATCTGAGAGCTTCCGAATATGGTGGATGGAGGAGGGCCTCGAGGAGTGAAGGACTTGGTTGTGGAAGGCGGAGCATCTGCAGGAGTGGCCGAAATGTCGCTGAACAAGCTCCGAGATTTGTCTGGTGTCGATGGACTCGATCCATAAGGTACCTGAAAGCTCATATTGGTGGTCGACGTGTATTAATTTGGTATGGAGGATGGCACTCTAGCAACGGCAACAACACTAGCGACACTGAGCAGCTCGGCAGAAAAGAAATCTCTCTTCTTGAGGTCCCTGTTGGTATCCCAGCTCGTGACAAGCAATTCCTGAAAACTCTGGGGAATAGATGCGCAGTAGCTGCCAGTCAGGTGGCAGATCGAGAAGCAAACTGAAGAGGAAAAAAATCAGCAGCGACCATCACCCTGCCGTCAACACCTCGCTGTGTTTCTCTGCTTCACCATTGCTCTCCATTATCTGACGCGCGCTGGGTCTTGGCGTCCAGTTGCCATGTCATGTGATGTCAGGTGACCGACGCAGAGTCACGTGCAATATTGGAGTAGCCTGACATATGATTGGTTGTTTGGGATGCAGGATTGGTCTAGCCGCTTGGGGGTTGATCGTATTCGCTGCGTATTGTGATTGGTTGACGTATAGCAAGGCTGATTATCATATGTTAGGTAGATAGACTCAGCCCCGTAAAAGAGCCATGGAATGATGGAACAGCCCATATTGCTGGCAACGGAGCAGCCGACGTCAACCATGTCGGGCAATCAACTGCGCAAGTGCGCATTGCCTCCCTTGGGTTAACCAGAAACGGAAACTACCCTTCGGATCCATCGAGCATGAATAGTGGATAAACCAAGCCTTGCTACGCGGTGGACATATCCTCAACTGAAAACCGCTTCGTATTCACTGACCAGCAGACTATAAAGACGCCAGGTCTTCCTGGATATTCAGAACTTCGCTTCTAATTCCACTTCACTCTTCCCAGGATTATACGGTCGGCGAAGATGAATCGCTCCAAAGACACGTATGGCAACTATGGCACCGATGATGCCACCAGTGCTTATCAGACCACAATGACTGAGACCAACTCTCATGGCTCAGTTCCTTCGAACAGAGACAGCTCCTGCCGCCTTTATAACATATATAACACACTCTTCCGCCACGATTATAACGTTCACAATGCCGACAAGGAACAGCTATACCACGTCCACAACTCGACGTGGACACCGAAGAAACCCGATCTCAGTATTCATGCTGGCACTACTACACAGGGACCAGTACTGGCAGCTTGCAAATTCCTGCATTTCTCAAGGCATTGCAAAGTCGCGATTGGAAATCCTGAAACACCAAATTCAGTCGACTGGGAAGATCTCCTGTCTCTCAGCCACCTTCATGCAAGATATCGGTTTCAGATGTCACTCCATTCGGAACATGGGGTAGAACGGCGGTCATTCATTTGGAAGAGCACGCATTCTGTAGGAGTTGAGGATTCAAAACCTTCGATGTGGTCCTGGCGCAACTACAAGCTTGTTGATGAGGCGACTGATGGGCTCGTCGCCGTGTTTACGAGCAACGTTTGGAGCCAAAAGAAGTCTGGGAAGCTTGAGATCTATGCAGATTATGGGCGGGAATTCGACCTGATGGTCATCATCACTGCTCTTGCTCTGTATGAGAAACAACGGCGACGAGACAATAGATCCTCATCAGGAGGAGGAGGGGGCGGCGGCAGCTAAAGGGCTCAGCTATTCGCTTGCATTTTATTTCTGTTTCTCTTCAGATGTTCGTCGCTTTGGTGTCTTTCTTTCCTTTTTGTAGCCGTTAGCACAGATACCATATATGCTGCTTATTCGATGGAGTTCATTTTGCTACTTATGAATTCAGACGTGAATTTCCAATAATGGCAATTGTTTCTTAGAGAAATCAAAACACATAAAGTACACTGTAGACCGTTGACTGAAGAAACATTAAGGTTGGATGACATAATCAGCTGGGACATCTATTGTGATGCCTAATGTGGGACGGTCTTTCGATGTACACACTGCCCACACTATGCACAGAGTGTCCTCCGAGAGATGGCTCTTCGAAGACCTCATCGCAAATCAAGACATGGCTGTGTAGAGTGCAAACGACGCAGGGTCAAAGTTCGAGACACTCACACCACTTGGTTGAGCTTTTGCAATATCACTAACGATTCTTAGTGCGATGAAGCTCGCCCAGCGTGCTCCAACTGCGTCAAACGTAGGACGCAATGCGAATACGACTCCAGCGGCTCATTTTTGTGGGCAGATGGGAGGTCGCAGTCCCGCACGGGGTCGAACAAATCCGCCTCCGAGGGACCTCAGGAGCAAGAGTCGCTCCACGACACGGCCATCTCCTTTGGCATTCTCGGGAAGCTGGGTGGACACGGCACGGCAACTCAGTATTCGCTTACAGGGTTGAATTTGTGTGATTTAGAATTGATGATGCAGTGGTGCAATGAGACTTATAGGTCCTTTTCTCGCAACGAGCAAACGGACCGTATTTGGCGCGCCTGTGTCCCTGACGAGGCGCTGTCATACCCGTTCCTCATGCATGGGATATTAGCTATCTCTGCACTTCATATTGCGCGGACAAGGGCTGATCATCGCTGTGACTACGTCAGCATTGCTGTCGCGCATCAGGACCAAGCATTGACCTTATTTCGCGAGCAGCTACATGACATTAACCCCTCCAATGCCAAAGCCATGTTTGCGTTTGCAAGCATTGTAGCTGTTTATGCATTTGGCTATCCTCATCCGCCAGATGCGAAAGACCCGTGGGACTACATCGACGATCTGCTTCAGGTGCTTATATTGTCGCGGGGCGTGCACCAGGTACTGAGTACGGCATCTTCTTCCATAAAGGACAGCGATTTTGGACCAATTGTACGGTTTGACGAATACGAGGTCAACCTTCCCGATGACATACTCTTCGCTTTAGGAAAGCTCCAAGACGCAAACAAGTCGATTGGAGAGACGGATTCCACGCATGATACGTCTGTTTACGAGGACACGATTGGCAAATGGGCAGATATGACGGGCGCGGTGTACAGCGGCCTAACCTCCATTGCTGTCGCCTGCAGGTGGGCGATCAGGCTGCAACCGAGATACGTGGATTGTCTGCGGGAGCGTAAGCCCCTGGCTCTGGTCATTCTTGCATACTACTGCGCAATCCTCCATCGTCTCCGACACAATTGGTGTCTCGACGAGTGGGGTCCTCGGGTTTCAAAGGCGCTCTGGCTTGTGATAGATGAGCGTTGGCGCCCGTTGATATATTGGCCTATGAGAGATATTTTTGGCCAGGCGTTCGAGCCGAATTTAACATGACATCAATGTTAAGCATGATTCAGATTCTATCTGTTTTCGGCATTTACAGTCTTGTCATAGCCTTGCATGTGAAGACGATGAGAGCAAGAACTCAAAAAAACCGTCGCTGTCTTCACTGCAACGCTAGAGAGCTACCAGTTTGCTAAACAGGAAGAGCAGCCTCACAGACCTGGAGACCCCCTTTGGCTGTCATTAATTTCCCACGACCCAACAGACAGTTGATCTCGCTCGGGTGGACAACCAGAAAGATAACCATCACGAACCACATCAGGAGTCCATCAAGCACATATATGAACACTTCGCTCTGCAGCAATGAACCGTCCCAGCCTTGAAGATATTCGGCAGCTCGAAAGACGGATCGAACCAAGATCAGAATACTTGATGCATATAGCGCGCCCATATGTTTCTTCCATGGAATGTACTCGGCGACGGACTCTGGGGTGGAATGGGCAGCGATCCGATGCTGGAAGACCAAAGCGCTTATCACAAAGAAACCGAAAAAGATGATCTGGACAAAGAGACCGCCCACGATAACATTTTCGCCCGTACTCTGGTTGTCCGTGACCAAGATCCCCGCCCCTGTCATGAACGGATTATCAGTGTTTGCTCTCGTCCAAGGACATAAATCGCTGAAACCTACCTGACGCTTGCATCAAGAAGCTGAGAACGTCTCCCGCAACAAATATCTTGGTCATCCAGGTTACGCGAATGATTGCGAACTTCTCCCCTTTGACGAGAAGGATAATCCGACCGAGTTCCATGTATATACTGGCAGCAAACAGCGCAGGCGCTACCAGCAACAATGTGCTCTGCATGACGTACGGACCAAGAGTCCAGTTTGGTGATTGGGATGCTGACATGCAGCGTCCGATATATCCTATCAATTCGACTGATGGAGTCAGACATCAGTGAGTCTCATCCTGCGGCGGCAGATTCAGACATACAGTAACCTCCTATGACCAAAGGAATAAAAAACCATGTTCTTGTTCGAAAGAGATGGAACGTGTGTAGCAGAGTGACCACGCCGAAGAGGAGGACGAATATCACACCTGCCGCCATGGAGGGATAGTACTCGTAGGCTACCCAGCCTTCATACGCTCGCCTCAACATGGTGGTGATTTGTATGTGATAATGACAAACACAGCAGAGGAATGGCTCCAAACACAGAATGTTTGTTTAGGGGTGAAATTCAAGGGTAGTCAATTCTGTCAGGACAACCTCCACCTAAGAAGATACCTCCTACATCTTATATAGCTGTGAGACGCCCCTAATAATCTTCCAATTCGTCGAATGTGGCCCATCCCAAGGCAACGTTAAAACCCACTATGGACTATGGAGGGACTGGATTCTTCGTATATCTCGTACTAATTCCCTGTTTCGGTAATAGAGATGAGCTTTTCTGATGCCAAGTATCCACCATCTCCAGCCATTGGATTGAACCATGGCAACAGTCGCGTTTACCGCAGAGTTCGTATTTCTTACTCTACAAGGATAAGCACATATGAATCTGCAACGTAGTTGTTCCCCGAACCATGTATCTACCATCCAAGTGGATATGTATTGCTTGTATAGACACGATAAAAAGTCCTACAATTTCGACTGCGTCCCCATCTCATTGGACAATACATATCGGTACCTCGCTTTATTAGCATCCATATCAGCCAGCGCAGCATTGATATCATGCATCGGCCGCTCCTGAACCCAGGGCACCACCCTCTTCTCCGCAGCCAGCCTTAGCATCTCCCGAATATCATCCGGCGACCCAATATTCGACCCCGTCACCTTCACCCCCTTCTGAATCAACGACCACGCCATCAACGGCGGCAACGGCTTCTCCGGCGCCCCAACCTGCACAAACGTCCCATCCACCTTCAGCAGCCGCAGATACCTGCCAAGAGGCATATCCGGCGCGTCAACAGTGCAGATAATCAAATCAAGGGAGCGTGCATGCGTCCTCGCCCAGTTCGCTTCCTCGTCCGTCGCGATGAACGCATCAGCCCCTAGACCCTCCACCGCATCCCCCCGCTTGCTGCTGCTCCGCGAGATGGCGACTACGCGCTCACAGCCCAGCGCCTTGGCGAATAGAATCCCCATATGTCCTAGTCCGCCGATGCCGATAATCCCCACCGCTGTCCCCGGGCCAGCAGCGTACTTCCGCAGCGGCGCGAAGACAGTCACGCCCCCGCACAGCAACGGCGCCGCAGCAGCGGAGGGGAGGGAGTCAGGGATCCTGAACGCGAAGTGCGCGGGTCCGCGCCAGAACTCCGCGAACCCGCCGTAGGCTTTGCTGCGTTGCTTGTCGGCGTACCGGCTATTATAGGTGCCTGTGATGCGGGGGCAGTAGTTCTCCTGCCCGTCGGCGCATTGGGCGCAGTCGGCGCGGAGGCAGGAGTTGCTCTGGGCGCCGATGCCGACGCGGTCGCCGAGCTTGATGGAGCGGGAGGCGGGGGAGTAGGACAGGGTTGGGACGGCGCTGCCGATGCGGATGACGGTGCCGATTATCTCGTGCCCGACGACGCAGGGGTAGTCTGTGGGACCCCAGCCTGAGCGGAGGGTGTGGATGTCTGTGCCGCAGATGCCGCAGTGGGAGACTTTGACTTCGATGTCGGTTTCGGTGAAGGGTTTGGGGGTGAAGGTGGTGTATGTTAGAGGGCTGGTGGCGTCGTGGGCGACCCAGCCGTGGAATGTCTTTGATGAGGACATAACTCTGGTCTCTTCAGTATGGAGCACGCGCTTGGATGTCGGTATATATAGTATCCGAATGGTTCGTAGGTGTTGAGTCCAAGTTGCAAAGGGTTGCTGCTGAAAGAGGGAAATCGCTCAACAAGTGAAAGGAAGGCAAGGTGCCAATAAAGTCACAATTGATTGTCTACTATTTCTGCGGTTGTTGACCTGATGTTTTTGAGTGAACGGTCTGCAATAAATAATGCGGAGATTGACTTAACGCGGTTCGAAGCTCCAGTTGCCGAGGTTGAAGATGCCGCGGACCTCTTTAATGTGTCCTGTGGCATTATCCTCCAAATAACTTGCACAGCGCATATTATTGATCATTTATGATTGATATAGTAGTTCCGCTCCAGAACAGTCCAGAGGGAGCGATTACATGCGCCTGTCATAAGAATCCCGTGTGCGAAACGAATGTATGTACAGATAAACTGCTTGGGGTATCAAACAAAACCAACGCCAGACAGATATGTTTTAAACAAGGGCATTATCGCGACGGCATCCCCATCAGCTCTCCGAGCTCGTCGCTGGTCAATGTGCTTCTCCGTCGGTCACGAGCTTTCTTGGAGCTCTTCACCCCTCGAGTCCTCTTGCGGCATTCTGCCTCCTTGCGAGCTTCTTCTGCGGCTCGCGCTTCGCTTTCGGCAGCTGCTAGCTTCTGCGATACGCTCAATTGTGTCTCGTCCTCGGGACCCTGTTGCCATAAGTCAGACCTCAACTACTTCTAAAATGACTTGTTTTTGTCCTTACCTGAAGCGACGTCTTGGGGTCTACCTTTTTCTTTGACGGCCTTCGGGTCACAGTCTCCGATTTGTGAGCTTTGACCACCAAGGTCTCGTCTTCTTGGCCAGTCGCTACGCAAGGCGAGCCTTGAAGTCCAGGCGTAAAGGACACTTTCCGAGGCGGTTGCCCAGAAATGATATTATCGCTCCGTTCCTTCAGAGCGCGACTGGTAGGTTTGCGAGATTTCCGTTCGCGTGGCGAGGCTATTTTGCCGGTGGTAGTGTCGCCAGTCCCGTCTCGGTCTGGGTTATATTTGGCCGCCTTGACTGCGGCCTCTGCCTCTTCCTCCGCCTGTTGGTCTTCATAAATGGGAGACTGCATGGTTTTGTCATCCTCATCTGCCGTGGATGCTTGCATCGCGTCAACGCTGAGGTCAAGTTTCAACCCCAGCCTGAGCTCCTCTGCTCGCACCGAGTCACCTCCGTCGGCAATTCTCTTGTGCCAGCCGTCCATGAGGGTGACGGCCTGTTTCCATCGAGTCTCCATTTTCTCCCATCCTTCTCGTAGACGCTTGATTTCCTCATCGCGGACTTCGACCTCTTCCAGAGGTACAAAGGATGGGTTAGTGAGCAATGTCCTCAGGTGCTCGAGCACTCTGTCCATTTGAACCGATAGTTCCTCGCAGGATGAAGGAAGTGTAGTGACGGGTCCCTGTGACGACTTCATGCCCCGTGTGCTTGTCGATGCATTTGAATACTGCTCATCTTCTTCCTCCATCTGCGACAACCCTTGTAGGTCTCGCAGAGTTTGAACAGTATTGCGCGCAAGCGCAATCAGCGAATCGTTTTCGTCGCTCAAGCTCTGGCACAATTCCGTCAGAAATTCGTTCGTTTCCTGCTTCAAGCTGTATCCGGGGTCATTGATTCCTTCTCCACCGGCCAGAGACCTAGATTTGGACATCCGATCGACCGCGGGGTTGATGTTGATTATTGTCACGCCCAGTCCTTCCCGTTTTCCTCGCTGTCGCTCAGCCAAGTGTGATTTCAGCTTCTGCATCTCCAAGTCGCGCTTGCGGACGTCATTGGCGCACTGTGCGCGGATTTGTTGCACAGCGGTTTTCATACGTTGTATCTGCTCTTTTAGTCCTCTAATCGTCGCATCGGCGTTGGACAGGTTCGTTTTCAGGGCACGTTCTTGGGCTTCCGACAGAGCCAGCGACCGGGCCAATTCCGACGTCTTCGCTTTCAACTTTTCCTGTAATAACTTAGTCCTTGCTCCCGACATTAATGCAAGCCAACATACTATCTCAAGCATTTTCTGCGAGTCCTCTGCGCGCAGTGTCCGAATCGTAGTGGCGAGGTTCTCCCGATGCTCTGCTTCCCGCTGTTGACGCTGGTCAGACACACAGCCTGATAGAATATAAACTCTTAATTCACATACGTCTCTCCTCAAAACCAAATCATTAACCAAGTTGATGATTCTCGCCATTGTACCATCGATTCCTCCATCGTCATTCTCCGGTTGAGCGAAGTCGATCGCTCTGCCACTTTTGAGCAGACCCCGAGCAAGAAGTACATTATTGATGTAAGTTGATGCCGCCTGTAGATTATGCGGCTCCATGGCTTGACCTGCAAGCTTTGTCGAATCTCTGGAGCCAGCGACGATGGCGACGTTGTGAAAGATTATTGTCAACGTCGACCGTTATTTTCCAATGTGCAGGGATTATTCCGAAAGGGGAAGAAAGTAAACACCGCCGTCGCTGGGGTTGTCCGTACAGACCACAAGCGCAGCGACTCCAAAATGCTCAAGTCACGCGCAGATCCCGTTGCCAGGTTGATGCGCGTCTCTCCTCCGCGTCAGGCGGTGTGGGAAGTGGATTCAGTGGAAGATGGCCATTTCTCGAGGTAAGTCTTTTTTCTTTTGATGTTGCTGTCAAAGTTGTTCAGATGAGGCTGGGATGAGTATCCTAAGATGATAATGACCTTTTGTTCAGTGGCTGAGATCGTCAACAGATAGTGGTCGGAGTGAAGCCGCCGCATTATTGCAGCAAAACGGCCAGAAACTATATCAGCAAGGCAATTTTCAGGCTGCCCTCGAGGGCTTCACAGAGGTAATCTTCACTGCATGTGACCGTCTCTTATGCGAATCAAGTTATTAAAGGTTCCGTTCGTTACTAGGCTCTGAAATCTGGCCATGGCGATGTCGTCGGTGTCTATGATAACCGCGCTGCCACCTATACCAAGCTAGCCAAGTATGACCTGGCCCTGCGAGATGCCAGGGCCATGATAAAGACTGACAAACTAGACGCTCGGGTAGGATCGCAATCTCACATTGTAGATGTCAAAAGCACCTATTGACCGTTGACAGGGTTATCTTCGATGCGCAAAGGTCCTGCTGTCGGATGGTAAACCTGACAAGGCCCTTGACGTCTATGCTTATGCCTTAAAGACTTTGCCCACATGCAACCCTCGTCGTCAGGTAGGTTATTTTCACCTCTCATGCCTGACTCAAGCTCCCTTGTGTGGACTCGGTTCTCAGCGTACTGACTGTTTGTAGCTTGTAGAGCAACTTCATGACAAGTTGTGGAGCAAAGTACATGCAAAGTGCCATGATCCGTTTAGCGTATTGCCATTGGAGGTAGCAATGATGATTGTCAATCATTTCAGCTTCAAGCAGATTGTGTGAGTTGTTCAAGGCGCAAACTTTAGAGCTGTATAGCACAGCTGACTTCTTCCAGGGCTATTCTCCGTGTATCAAAACAGTGGGATCGATTTCTGTCGTCCATACGAAGTCTCTGGATGCGTATCGATCTGTCCGATGCTCGTGGCATAATCCACTGGCCTTCAGTCCGGGCGTACATCCGTCGATCAAAAGCCATGCTCACACATGCCCTTGTCAAGAATATCTCGACACCGTCTACGCACAGAGTCTTGGAATTCTTTAGCAGGTGCCCGAACCTAGAGCATCTTGAGATATGGGTTCAGTCCAAGCCTGAAGTCCTCTACGACCTGTACAAGGGCTCCAAACGATTGAAAACTTTGATCCTATCTGGCCACACAGCTCTACCGCAGGAGACCATTGGCAAATTCCTTCAGACTTTGCCTCTTTTGGAGCGACTCGAAGTTCATGATGCCAAGCCATCTAATTTGGCCCGGGTGGAGTGGCCAGAGAAGCTTCCGAGTCTCAAAAGTATCACTTTTGGTGCTATGGTCGCCGCTTCTGCACCGGACGTGCAGGCTCCTGCTCTTCATCTTCCGGTACGCCCAAAGCACATTTGTCTTCCCGCATAATGCGATGATCTAATGCCATACAGCAGGGCCTTCCGACATGTCTTCCCAATCTAGAAGAGCTCCGGCTCAGCTGGAACCCACGAATCTTCACCCCTTATCATCTAAGTTTTGATGTTCATGAGCTTTCACGGCTGCGCCGGCTGGACTTGAGCGGCGTGTATGTTGGAGCCGAATTTGGTCTGCCGTCTAGCCTCGAATACCTTCGCATCCGTGGAGGCACAGGGCTCGTTGGAGGTGCCCTCGTCCAAAGGGAATTTCCATTTGTGTACGAGGAACCCTTTGAGCTCCCGAATCTCCACACGCTCATTCTCAGCGACGTGCCTTGGGCCACGGTCTACACCGTTCAGCACTTCTGCAGCATCGCCAAAGCGCCCTTGAAAGTCCTCCATCTCGACAGCTGCTTCCGGATCACCGGTGCGCAGATTTTGGAACTAGTCCGCATGGACAGTCTGAGCGAGTTGCAGGAACTCAACGTGTCGCACATTGCCGGTACTGACGACAAGCTAGCTGCCGTTATAATTAGCGCACTGTCCAGCCTCAAGGTCGTGCATCTCTCATATACCAGGATCACCGGCTGCGCAATAAAAGCTTTTGCCGATGCACGGAGCTCCGCCGACAGCGTAGCGAAAGTGGAGCGGATATACGCGAAATTCTGCGATGAAGTATCGTCAGATGCGGTCGCCTACGGACGAGCTCGGGGGATTGACATCATAGCATAGTGTGACGACCGTCAGTATCACATGTATTCTATTTCGGGCTTGGAAAATGTATTATTAGACGTAACAGAGCGGGTCTCAATCGAACACAATGAACATCATATGGATGGAGCTCGGTAACACCATCTACAAGACAGCGTAGCACAGGCTCGACCACCTCATAGAAACAACTGGCGTCTGCTGTGTAACTATAACTAGGTACGACACTAAACACCCCTCTCTTGACACCACCTCTCGACCTCCCTCGCCAATTTCTCCCTCTGATCGCGCACCATTTCCATCATCGGCTCCACCTGCTTCTGCACCGACGCATCATACATAAGATGCCCATTCGACACCACCCCGGCCGCCTTCTGCGGCGCCAGATAAGTATCATAGATCGAAACCATCAGATCCATCACCGCAGATAGCTGGTTCGGAAGCCACTAATGATCCCATTAGCCAGATTCCTTCACCTAACCAGGCAAAAAGCAAGCACAAACCGTAACGATAGGACTACCCCCGGTAGCAGTAGGATGCGGCGTCCGCTTAATAATATACTCCCTAGCAAAAAGCCAATGGCGCCAGCGGAAGCTGCGAACATGGTTCAGCGTCTTGAGAAGCAGGACCGTAGTCTCTGTATCTTGGACCGCAAAGCTGCGGACGTCGAGCTCTGCGGCTTTGGAGTTGATATACGACAGGAATTCGCGGTGGGGGTGGGGTCTGTAGGCGCGGAACTCGTGCAGGATTTTGGTCAGCGGGGTGGAGGGCATGGGGATTTGGAGGAGATGATCCAAAAGGGGGATCTGCTGAGTGCATTAGTTGTGGTCGCAATAAAAGGAAAGACGTCAAGGGGCAGGCATACCATGCTGTCGTTGGCGCCGCTTTCTCCTCGGAAGTAGAGGGGTTGGTTGTCTAGGACGCCGTCGTAGATGACGCCGTTCGGGAACATGGATTGGGAGGTGATTCCGAAGATGAAGACTCGGAAGGAGAGGTATTCGGCTGGTTTGGAGTTGGCCCACATGTCTGATATTGTTAGCTGCGAGTGCAGGTGATGACGGTGGAGAGTGACGTACCCTCCATGGAGGCTTCAATCTTCTCCATGGATGCGAGAATCTCCCGGAAGCCGTCGTTGACCACAGAGCGGGGACCGCCGTGCTCGAGGGTATCGACGACCTTGAGGGCGCCGCTGATCAGGCCGTTGGACTCCTTGACCATGTCGACATGGGTGAGGATAAAGCCTGCCTCGGAGCTCTTGGGGTCGAGGCCGCGCTCAAACGCCCTTACCAGGCGGAGGTTGTCATACACCAAGCCCTTGGACGGGTCCGCAAGGTGGTAGTTGAAGAGCGAATAAGCGGCAGCATAGGACATGAATGGAGGGATGTCCAACCTGAAGGTTGTCAGCGTTATAATATACCATAACAAAATTATAAAAGAAGACATACAACTGAGCACAGCGGTACATGGGACGGGCAACAGCCTTGGGCAGTTTGTCCCGTCCCAGCCCATACCCATTCTCAGGGGCCTTGGACCAGTTCTCCCAGCATGGCTCAAGCAGATAGGCCGAGGCGAGGAAAGAGTAGTCTCTGAACACTGCAGTAACAGTGTAAAGGTCTGGGGAGCCATCGGCAGTGACAAGCTTGTCGACCTCGTCAGTCAGGTCTGGAAGCTCAGTCTCGACAGCAGGGCCTAGTTCATATTTGGCCAGCAGACCGGGAGTGCCGTCCTCCCTGACGACAGGCATACGGTCCAGCAAGGCCGTCAAGGGTTTAAAGGCATCGGGCAGTGTAGCAGGAGAGGTGCAGTAGGGTAGAAAGCCAGTGGAGGTGGTAATGGTGAAGGGGTCCAATGACCGGGGAAGGGTAGCAGGGTCATCATGGATATGAGGGAACCGCTTCAGGGTGGTGGTAGAGGTTGGAGGAACTTTGCTTTGAGTCATGGTGGAAGTGACAGTAGGAGAATGTGTCTATGTGTCTATAGGGGAACGCAAGGGTGACTTGATATAGTGGATGGTAAGTGAGAAACGCCAAGGATCTATGGTATCCAGCAAAAGAAAGAAAGCGGCAGTACAAAAAGTCAGCTATGGCAAGATGGGGCCTCTTGAGGACTTAGAATCCAGAGAAGCAGACGGGAGATTTGGCAGGAAAGGAGGCGATTCTTATAATATCAGAGGCCGGTATTATTTCCGGCCATGGGCATGCCATTACGAAATTCGCGTGGAGACATCGACTCTGTGCATGAAACTTTGCTAGCATCATCTGCGAGTGTTGAGGCATCAAACATTGAGCTGATATAGTTATATTCGATGCAAACTCACCATCCTTTGGCTGATCAATGCATCTCAATGCCTCAACAACGACTCTATACAAACTGATGCCAAAGAGGGCACGATAAAGTCACGGGAGCACGCTAATCCCAATTTGGCAGAGTAGATGCTCCGTTCGAGACGCATTTTCCGGCCCTGGCACCTTAGGGCAAACCCTCAGATAACATTTAAGCATTACGCCATGTCTCTGGAGTCAGGTATCATGCAAAATACAGGCAATCCATGCTCGTTGCTGGGATACTTCCATGGAACACTCATCGCCATGTACATTGCCTGCTCTATATCTCAAATAAATGCCAAGGTCTGTTGTTACATAAAGCATTCTCTGATTGGCTATCTCTGCCGTCATCCTGCCAAATTAGCCTTTTTTAGTCCCGTTAGCGCGATAAGAGGCCGGAATCAATCCGGCCTCCGAAGATAGCCGCAGATCTCACGTGATTCATTCAGATAGTGAACAAAGCCATGAGACAAAATGTTCATTGATCTGTTGACCCAACTTGACCTGTCATAAGGGCGTTGTGTCTAAAACAGGCCTCAATCACACAACTGCTGGGCAGGTAGAAGCTCACATATCCACTAGAAAAGCCTCAGGTTGAAAAGCGTAAACTAGGGCCTCGAAGATTGACAGAAGTGATATTCATAGAAAAACTTGTCGATAAGAGCAATGATGTTACCAGAATGGTCGAGTCCATCGGGGAAAGTTGCCCACCCGATAAATCTGACATGGTGTTCATGCTCTCAAAGTACCAGACTCGGCAATGCTCAGGCCGACGCCGTGGACGAGCCTTGAAGCCTTGTTCATATGAAGTAGAGATGGTTTTGCATTGTGACAAGTCCATGCAGAATATATCTAGTAAACTCGTAATCGGTATAATGTACACTTCGTGACTAATTTACACGTTTCACTTCAAGAACGTCGAAGTGGTATATAGTCCATTCTTGCACAAGTCGTTAGCTTCGCCCAGAGATCTAAACACCAGAACTTACTGGACCCAAGATCATATGTCAAAGCAGCATAACCCAGGCATGCATTCGCTTAACCTGGTTATGGCCCAATTTCACGGTTTCCATGTCACCCGCTCGACCCTTGAGCATCTGTGCTCGGAGACACTTTTTGAAGCTTCCTGTACTCCTCTTCCAGGGCTTTCTGCATCTCAAACTCGGCTTTTCGCTCCAATTGAATCCGCTGCTTTTCCATGTCTCGTTCAACGCCTTTGTGCATTTGCTATCAAGATACCAGAGAATTAGCCTCCTGCGCTTGAGGGATACCGAGTAGTCTCCGAGCTTACCGCTCTCTCTTGCTCTTGGGACCAGTGCACAAAGTAGATGATCCCCACAGTACCAAGACTGGTGAGCGCTAATGTCGCCTTGGAAGCTCGAGACATTGTAGTGCTTCTAAGGTCGCACCCGTAAACCGCTCAATTGACGAACTGACAATGCCTGGCGATCTAAAAAGCCGTATCGGTGATAATCATCAACGGCAGCGGTGGGGGATGGCAGAATCTCCGACCGCCTTGCGGGTCATTCGTGGGCTCGTGGCGTATGCGGTTCGGGGATCAAGCTGCCCATCACCCAGCTCCACAACTCTACCTTATCTATCCTGAGCTCTGTTTCCTTTATTTGATTATTGTCGCGGTATCTGAAGACACTTCGACACAATGGTGAGCTATGTTTGCTCTTGTGATTCGAACTATGGTGGAGACGCTAACATACCTGGTCTAGTCCGCCCAGAACTCAGCAGGCATTCAGACCCTCCTCGATGTAGGTCATACTGGGGTGATTGCTGTTGGACTTGGACTAATGCGCCACTGTTAGGCTGAGAGAGAGGCTCAGAAGATTGTACAGCAAGGTATGTACACAGTCTTTTTATGACTTTGTTAATTTGGATTTCATGAGACCTACTAACCACCTGCGACTTCAGCCAGAGAATGTATGCCCACATGAACTCGCACTCGATTGACAAATCTGACGATGGTACAAATAGATCGCACGAAGCGGATAAGGGACGCAAAGGCGGAGGCGCAAAAGGAAATTGACGAGTACAGACAACAGAAGGAGGAGGAATTCAGGAAGTTCGAGGCTGAGGTGAGCAATGCAGCGGGGTCTGCACGCTGCTTCGTGATAGTGGCTGATTATTGAACAACCTTACAGCACTCGAGCGGATACAAAAAGGCCGAGGAGGACGCCAACAAAGAGGCCGAGGCCAAACTTCAAGAGATTCAAGCTGCGGGCAAGGAGAAGGGCGGCAAAGTTGTTGATGACCTGATCAATGCAGTCGTCGATGTGAAGCCTCAGGCATCAGAGAAGATTGTGTCCAAGGCATAGAGGTTTGGTACACATTGTCTGTTGTCTTTAAACTCGTACGCAGTGGTCGTATTTGTTCGGTTTCTGCTTGCTTTAGGGTCTTGAACATAGCGTCTGTGTTGCTGTTCGCATAGATATCAAATATCCCTGTTTCTCCACAGGTTCCCTGCGCTTACGCAAGAACGATAGATAAGGATGATATCTTTTTACCCTCACAATGAGCTGGATTGATGGTTGCAGAGCAAGCGAATTCTGGGGTCAGGGCGTCCATTACCTGACACTCAACTGACAGTCCATCAGTGAGATTCTGGCAATATGTACAAAAATGTGCATATCCATAGTTCGTTGTCGCTCTCAGCGCCTGTGATTTGACAAGCATGTAGAGAGAGATAGGTACGGAGATGCTGGAATTCTGCCTGAGGCATGAATCGCCGATCCACTTGCGTCATAAGGGACCGCGGCATCTAAATCGCAAGTAAAGTTGACCTTCTTCAATCCTCTTCCTTTGAAGCAATAAAACAAAATTGGGTGGATGAATATGGGACATGTTGGCGCACAATTGGATGCCACTGCACAAGTAAGGGTCCTTCGCAGACTCTGTAGGTTTCGATCATTTGGTTCGTCCTATCGGGGCTTCCATTCTCTACCGCGCAGGAGCAATTCGCATAAGCATACAGGTCCATACGCTCTTGATCCTCGACTAGAAGATCTGGGAAAGGTTATACGAGATGAATATGCGGTAATCCGAGATTATTACGGTACGTGTTATAATGCCCTATCCTTCCTGTGTCCGAAGTTGGCTTGTTGATCGACCTTGGTCATCACATCAGCAACCCCAAAGTATCCGGTTGTCCTTGCGCATGGACTTTTAGGCTTTGATGAGTTGCGCCTTGCTGGCCCTCTCCTTCCTGGAGTTCAGTACTGGCGCGGAATTAAGGAGGCTTTGACTCTGAAAGGAGTCAAAGTCATCACTGCAACGGTGCCTCCTTCCGGGTCCATTGAGATGCGTGCAGAGGAGCTGGTGAAGGACATAGATGAGGGTGCGCAGGGGAAAGCTGTAAATATTATTGCGTATGTATTTCTCTACTTTAATAAGTTCAAGAATAGCTTTCAGACTGACCAGTGTACAGACATAGTATGGTAAGATAGTCTTTAACATATCTTAGCCATTGAGGTATTCACAGTCGTCTTACAGGGGTGAGATACTCGGTATCAGATGAGACTGCTTTGATGATTTTGTTGACCATGACAAGGGGTCTTGATGCTCGGTACATGATAAGTCGTCTAAGACCGGAGAAGTTCAAGGTCTTGTCTTTGACAACGATTGCAACTCCTCATCGAGGTATGCTGTGTCCTTGGGATGATTCACGACGGTTTACTTATGTAGTTCAGGTTCTGCGGTTGCAGACTATGTCCTTGAGCGAATTGGCGGTTCGTTCCATGATTATCCTATACAGAAAACCACACTCATTCATATAAACCTGCAGACGAACGGCTACCCCAGTTATATTATGCTCTCGGAAAACTCAATATCGAAACTGGAGCCTTTTCTCAGTTGACACGCAAGTACATGGAGGATACGTTCAATCCGAAGACGCCTGATGTTGAGGATGTTCGGTGAGTGGTCTGCAGTAAATCAAGGACAGCAAGGCTAAGTGTTGTACAGTTACTTCAGCTATGGGGCAGCGATGCAACCAAGCTTTTGGTCTATGTTCCACTTACCCCATCGCGTTCTGGAGGAGGTGGAAGGATATAACGATGGGCTAGTCAGCGTCGCCAGCAGCAAATGGGGAAAATACAAAGGCACCCTTGAAGGGGTGAGCCACCTGGACCTGATCAACTGGACCAACAGGTTGAAGTGGCTTGCGGGTGAGATAACTGGAAACAGGCAAAGGTCTGTATAATCTCCCCCTGGACTTGAGTTCGTCCACTAATATGAGCTGTTTCAATGTAGGTTCAACGCCATCGCGTTCTACCTTGACATTGCAGGTAGGATGCGTCAAATTTGTCGTGCGATCAACCTAGCTCTGTGGCTGACCATCCATGTTAGATATGCTTGCTAAGGAGGGCCTTTGATGACGCTTGGTTTGGCTGTTGGCGAGAAAATCCTGATGCCTAGCGATCAGCACTGGAAGCTGCTGGATGATGCTCCTTTTTGTCAATTTCTGGAAACTTGGCGATACCCGATTAGACTAGTGATTTCTATGACAAGGCGATGACATTGTGCATATCATGTCAAACACAGGTATTGGTACATATCTTGACGCCGTCCAATAATAGTGTAGCCCTCTGTACAGCTTTCTGAGTCAATGGTCACATCGAGGGTGGCGGTGCAGCTCTATTTCCGTAGAATGCGAGTGGCTTTGCCGGAACCCCGGCCTAGGGCCCTAGGCCCAGAAGAACAGCAGATCAGGAGAACCTCAATTAGCCAATAGAATGAAAAAGGTGATGAGGAGTTGTAGAAGACAACAATAAGAGGACGATATTTCTTCAACGTTTGAATGTTTCCATCGGTCACGACTCACGAAGCGAGCCTCCTTCCAAGTGTCAGCAAGAGTCACTAGAGTGGCCCCACGCCCGCCTTTTGCTGTGTGAGACTGTGAGTGTCTGTTCTCGGACTTCGTATCGGAACAACGTCATTTTTCCCACCCTCAAATACCGTTAACTACCTAGTTAGTCAGTCCATGCCGAAACTCCCGTGCTCTTTTCCATCTTACACCTGATTTCTATGACAGTGGCGAATCTAATTTGTATAGGAACAGATTGTACAGTAATTCCATAAGACCACACTTGTATCGACCGGTCGGGGTTTCGACGGACTGTTCTGCAGGTTGTCGCTTTAACTACCCCAAATACCTTGGCATCAACACCACCATTTCCGCTGTCATCCTCATCAAGGAGACGACGCTCGGCTGCTGAGATCGAGTGCCTGCTATGTCTGTAACTATCCATTTGGACAGGCCACATGCTCATTTCACCAATCTCGACTACCTAACGGGTAGAGTTGTGCTCCACCTCCCCTCAGAAGCTCCGATAGGAGGCATTCAAGTGAAACTTGAGGGAGAAAGCAGAACTCGACTTTCGGGCCCACGGCATCCACATAATGAACTGTCGGATAAGAAACGGACGGAGCTTGAAGTTCATAAGGTTCGTCTATTCGAAACTGTAGATCAACAGTATCAGTCCGACTAACCGGCTCGACAGATCTTGTACAAGGTCGAGACACTCTTCCCAACCCCGGCTGTTTTCAACCAGACAACTCAGAATACATCGTACACCTTTGCTGCTGGGACGTACGAGTATCCCTTCCAATTCAAAGTGAGTGTATGACCATTAGTTGAAGCGATGACATCGACTGACATGGTTCAAGTTCCCTTTCAACAATGCATGCAGCTCACACAACAGTATGCTCACCAACCTGAACTTTACCGGGTTGAAGGTTGAGGTGGCCAAGGATACAAATCGACACGTCAAGAAAACCCTGCCTCCTTCTTTGGCTGGCTTTCCAGGCATGGCAGAGATTAAGTATTATGTGAAAGCAACCGTCATTCGCCCACAGTTCTACAAGGAAAATCTGAGAGCCGTATGTATAGCGCCCTTGGCAGTGGAGAATATCGCCATGAACCGCTGCTGACTTTTCACCAGATCACACCGTTGAATTTCCTCCCAATCGAGCCTCCACGTACTGGACGGCCCAGCGAAGAGACGTATGCTAGACGTCAACATCAATTTAGCAAAGCTCCCGAAAAAATCAAGACTAGGAGTCTATTCTCTAAAAGCTCCTCCTCATCGCTCGGGGATGCCGGAGGAGAACCTCCCCGTGTCTCTGCGGATGCAAGACTGCCGAATCCGTCCATTCTTACTTGTAATGAGCCAATACCTTTGAGGTTGCTGGTGAGGAAGGTCTCGGAGTCATTCGAGACAATCTTCCTGCAGATGCTGCAAATCGAGCTGATCAGTTATACCCACGTCCTCGCCCATGATCTTCGGCGCACAGAAGGCGGCAGCTGGGTTCTTCTCAGCCGCAGTAATATGTCTATTCCTCTCGGCAGAGGAGGGGATCCCGCTGGTACGGAATGGACACTTGATCCAGCCATGTGGAATCGCATACCGTTGCCCAGCTCGGTTGCGCCATCTTTTGAGACTTGTAATATATCACGAAATTATGAACTCGAGGTGAGAATCGGCTTGAGTTACGGGACTATCGGAGACATGAAGGTATGTTTGGATCCGGTCACTGTGCTCATTGTTCCCGCTTTGCTGACATTTGAAGCCCCAACTCATTGTACTTCCCTTGAGAATGCCAGTCAAAGTGTATTCTGGAATAGCTCCTCCACAAGCACTGCTAGATGCCATGGCTGCTACTGGTCAAGCAACCTCATCTAAACCTGCGCCGATGACCGGCCATCCTGTGGATGATAATGTCGAGCGTCCACCAATACCTCCCCGGCCAACGGGTCCAGTCATGCCTACCAGTGTAGAGGATGTTTATGACGAAGCACCCCCCAGCTATGAGGACGCGATGGCTGAAACTCTAAGTCCTGTGGATGGCCCACGCCGCGAGTATAACCCACCAGATGCTTCTTCCAGCAGAGCCATTGAACCTGGAGCTGATTCGACGTCGTCAGTATTCCGGAGAAAGGATCGTGAGTACACATCGCCCTACGGCCATCCTACAGCCAACTCGTCGTCGGAATCCTTTGACATGCTTCCTTCTACCCCTCCGGAGTCTCATTCCGGATCACCTCCCACATCTCCCGTTGCACGCCAGCAGAGTGTGCTCAAGATACACAAGGCCCTTCCTCCAGACGACGAAAGTCCACCTCAATACCAGCCGGTTGCTGAAAGCCCTAAATCAGTGCCGCAGAACCGCAATGATACAGGACAACCTCAGCCTGGATTTCGTCCGATCAATCTTGGAGTACCCAACAGAAAGCCTGTACCTCGGAGTCCAAGTACGGGAGGCAACAGCAGTTGTCACAACAGCTAACAACCATGTCCCGACATCTTTCCTCTTGGAGAAGATTTTCCCGTTTTCTGTCTTCAAACAAAGACAATAGAATCATCATCTCCACCAACAGCATACGATACATACGAGGATGTTCGGCTTCCCCAGAGCCAGCATACCCCTCGTCAAAAGTCTACATAATCTTTGATACCAGCCCATATTTGCCCAGAGGTGCATGACTACTCTTCCACATTATTGTTTATAATCCACCGCTATTGGTAATAAAGATACTCTCGAGACAGAGACATCTCTTGCACTCTACGCGCAATGCATTGTTCTTCATATTCGGATCCGTTCAAGCTCCATTGTAGCAAAGGGGCCTTCACGGTAAATTGGATATTCCTTTGCTCAAACAATCCATCACGTAAAATGTAACAAGATAATGAGGGTTTTTTTGAGAGGACTGAGGATATGTCATGGTATGATGCCTCAGGCATCTCGGACCAAACGGGATTAGCGGCAAAGCTTCAAGAAAGAGCTCTCTCCGCGAGCTGTCAAGCTCTCCATGTTGTTTCCAGCTGTGCTGTCTTGATCTTTTCTCCAGTAATCGCATTTCCTTCTTTTCGCAGATAACAGCATGTGTGTCGTCTTTACTTTCTACTTTCGTCTGTAACCCTGTCAGTCTCAACCGGCTTCTTTACGCCGCTCGTGCTCTACTATCGCAACAATTTTTCGCGTCACCGACTCTCACCGCTTGCAATTGAGCTGCAATTGAGCTGCATCATCCCCTGAGTAGAGGGTTGCACAAATTATTGGCGCTTCCAAATGACCTATCCCTAGACTGATTAACTTCCCGTTATCTCCAGGAGCTGAAGGTGTCCAAGTACCCCACGATGCGTCTCCACCTTATCATTCAGCGTCACGGTCTGCCCGTGACGCGCATTCTTTGGACGACGTCACCGCCGTCAATGTACGGTCAAGCGACGCCTAGCTCCTCGGTAATTCCTGCTGCCTCTTCCGCTATTGCATCGACGCGGACGCCGAATGCGCTATACTCGAGCGGCGGATACACCATCGCGCAGCTGCTGGAGGATATCAACGAGGTGGTCCCGTTGGAAACGGAGCCGGCGATTTTCGACAGCGAATCGAGCGGTCAGTGGGGCTTGGAGGATTATGCCGTTGAAGTGGGTGGCTCGGAGTGCCTACATTTCATGGAGGTCGATGGGCTCCTCAGAGATGGTGATGAAGTAGTGTAAGTTGACGATCCGGCACCACCTTGCTACTGTGCGTGTCGACTGTCATCGCTCGGTACTGATTCTGAATCATTAGCATTCGCGCCCTTCAAATAGCAGATCTCAGAGCGAGACGGCTCTCCGGCCGCCACCAGATTTCAAGCGACGGCAAACACCTTATTGATGGGGTTCCCTTTGGCCGGCCTTTCCTCAAGCGGCAATCGTCCTCCAGACCGGCTATTGCAATCCCACCAAGGAAGAAACGGCGCACTATGCTTGCGACTTGGGACGGTGATGCGGGCTATGGTGGTGATGAAATACAATGGACTATTCCTAAGCGAGTAGACTCAATGAAGGAGCTTTCGAGGCTCAAGGATCATGACGATGATGGCATTCGTGATGAATACACGGATTATCATCATGACGACGATTATGAAGACTACCATGAGAGTCAAGAGGAATCCGGGGACGGGACAGTCATCCGTCATCCCCTCAGTGAGGGCGAAGATGACGAAGCTTCGAACAGCGACGCGGATGATTCAGAATTCGAGGCCGAAGACTTGGCGGAAGAACTGGAGGCTCTCGAGAAAGACCGGGAGATCTCTCCAGTCGAAGTGTCAGATGAAAAGCCTACCAGGTCTGGAGGATATCCCCTGCGCACCAGGGCCAGTATCCTGCGTACTACTTCCGGGCGCCACACCGACCAAGCTGCGACGAAAAGCCCATCTGAAGCGGGTTCTTCGCGACGAGACTCCAGAGCTGTGCGGTTTAAAGGGACCCAGCGGCAAGCGTCACCTTACCCTGATGAGATTGAGGGCGATTCTCACTTGAGCAAGGCCGAACAGACTTCCGAGGACTCACCCTCCATATACAAAAGCTTCAGCAGCAGTTCCTCGAGTGTCTCCGATGATGCGATGTCTGACGAGGAAGACTCAACTTCTCCTTCCGAAACATCGACTTCTGCTTCGGAGGTCTCTTCGTCTGAGTCCGAGGCGGAGGACGCTGAATCTGAAGATGAGGACTCGTCTTCTGACTCAGACGAATCCACAACGTCCGAATCGGAGGATGAGTCCATTTCCACTCCCGCTTCGGACAGACACCTACAGCCCAAGATGAACCCTCCAGGCCACGGTTCCCTCAGGACCAAAAAGAGCAATCAACGCAACAAATTGCGACGGCGGCTCTCGAAGCTCAAGGAACTTGGTGCTCTGCCTGCCGAGGCCGACTTTGCAGCCCTCCGAGAATGGGAAGCGACGCATGGGGTCTGGTACGAGCCACCTGAGCACAAGCCGAATGAGAAGCGCCGAACGAACGAAAAAGAACAGGAGGAGTTTGAAGCGAAAAGACAAAAGTTGCTCCATGATCTGGCAACTGGCGGAGTAGACGTCGACGAAACCACGGGGAAAGAGAATGTGCCCCCAGGGGCGGAGGCTACCCACGAGCCAGCGGAGGAGCATGCCGAGCACAATGAGGCCGTTGTGGAACCTGCTAGCAAACGACGTACATTGGATGTCGCAAGCTCCAGACGGTTGCTTTTTGGGTCTCTAGGAGTGCGAGCGCCACGGTCCAAGGAAGATGAAGAAGCCACTCGGAAGAAACTCGCAGGAAAAGTCAATAACGTCCGTGTCAGAATACCAGAAGAGCAAGCTCCCGCTGAGGAAAGCGACAGTGAAGCGGAAGCAAACTGGCAGGGCAAGCTGGTCCTCAAAGCTACTGAATGTGTTTTCGATGACATTGAGCTTTCTACACCTCCTTTCCCGTTTGAACAGCGCTGGGATGCCGAGGCTCATCAAATCATAAAGAAGCGCAAGGGCTGGGGGCGCAAGAGGAAGAGAAGACAGCAACTGCAGGTCTACGAGGCAGACGAGGACGAAGATTACGCGGAGGACAATAATGAACACTATGCCGATGAGGATATACAGCTCAATTACGATGATCCAGACCAGCAGCTGAGCAACGAGCTCACGAACGGAGCCGAGTCAGCGGGTGAAGAGCCATCAGAAAACACGCAGGACGACCTCCCTCCTCTACCAGCGGATCTGAGCTCCCTCCGGGATCTGACCGAAGGCGATTTGAAGCAAGGATCAGTGATCGCTTTCAAACAGCTTGTTGTGTCCAAAGAGACGAACTGGCAACCTACTGTGTCCGATTATCTTGTGGCGAGAATAGACGACGTCTTCGAAGACAACGTACTCAAGCTGCAGCTTGCCAAGCGTGACCGGCGACAAGTCGAGCACCACGACGAGGATGACGAAGAAGACGGCACTCGAGGATATGACAAATTCGAAATGCCCGGCATGGACGACGATCAAGCGGAAGACGACGGTTTCCGAGAGATATCATTCGCCGATCTCTTTGATGCGAAGCTCGTTCAAGCTGCGGATGTGGCAGACGTTGGGGGTGCCGACAAAGTCAGCAAGTCAGTACATTGATCCTCTTCCACTACTCAGTTGTCTGGCGTTCATGCGCTCACCCAAACCAAGCTCCTCCGCAGTTGAGGGCTCCTTGCTTCAGAATTCCAAGACCACCGGCGAGGATGAGACGATGCATGGGGTCGAGGCAGTCAATGATAACAATAGGAATTCTGTCCAAGCGCCTGTCAGTTCGCATGCTCATGAGGATCTCGAAACGCCTGCAGAGGAAACCGTTGAGGCAGTTGATCATACGGCAGAAGGGACCGGGGGTAGTCCTGAAGAAGATGCCAGCCCTGTTATACATTCACCGCAATTCGTTGGATTTCATTCTCCTCAAGCGGAGTCGCAACCGTCGCCAGAACCGAGCCCCGAGCAGGAGACTCGCGAAGTCACCACTGCTGCTACTCAGAATGCAGATGAGGGCGATGATAGTGGAGAGCAATCCAATTCCCTTCCACAACCCACAGAAGCACCCTCAACTCCGCTGTCTAGTGTTCCTCCGAACGCCTTCAGTGACACTCCTCCGGCGATGGGTCCGGATGACGACCTGCAATTGCTCAGCAGCCCGGAAAATTTCGTTAATTTTAACCGTTTGCTTGAACAGCTCTTCCAGGGCAAGCGGCCGACTCCGGGCTCTCCGGTTCCGAAGAACGAGCCAGGCGAGAGTCCGAAGCTCCCACGTTCGCGGGCATCATCGTCTTCTAGTTCTTTCGTGCCCAACCCATTTTACGAAGTCGACAAGGCCCATGAAGAGCGCCTGCGGCGAGGATCGGAGAAAGCCAAGGGCGATACTGTGCCAGAAGAAAATGAATCAGCTGGGGACTCTGTGCCGCCAAAGTCGCAGCTATCCACTCCCATATCCCGCAAGACTCCTACAAGCGCGCAGCCGCAGAGGTCTCCTACGCCTCAGGACCAATCCCTCATGAGTTCAATCGAAGAAAGCAACTGGCGGAACCGGCACGACGAGGCGTTTGGCACTCAGCCTCCAGTGGCTTCGCAGCTCTCGAATATAGTCGATCTGACTCAGTCCAGTCCGCCGGTTTCGCCTGGCGGGAGCGACGAAGACTTTGCCAAATCACATCGACTGCCGCGAGGCCCTGGGTGGGTGCAGAAGAATGTTCCTAGCACCCGGAGACGTACCAGGCTTTCTTCGGCCGGAGTCAGACCCAAACACTGAATAATGAGAATCTAGTCACCCAGCCAGAAACGTGAGTGGCAGAAGAAGATTTGTAAATATCCATTTGCTGTGATGTGTATTTTGTTGTTGTCCCTATGTTGCTATGTTAGGCGATGGAGGTGTTAAGGTGTACATGATGTCTTTCTGGTTGTACCTATTTTACCACATAGCTATCTGATTGCTCAACCTTTTTCTTTCTCTGCGTCGTGGCATAACGAAACTCGTATGTTGATTGACTTGAAGCCACCAGGCGAGCGGATTAAAACAGGGCTACCTGAACAGGTACCGCCGCCCTGACTGCCTACCATGGACCATCATCCCGATCCCTCTGGCATGGCTGCTGTCCCTGGCTTCTTTCACTGCCCTGGCCATGATGATGCACTTTTTTTTTTCTTTTTCTTCCTTCATAGTAAGTCTTAGCTGTACTGCATAGCTCCTTGATAATCCTGGTTGAAGAAGTAACAATCTGTTGTCCTCCGAGTTATCTCTATCATCCTCTCATCTTAATCTATTTAGTAATAAGTATCTGCTCAACCTTCTACTGACAGTCTTTGCACGGCCTTGGGGTGGAGTCTTAGGTATTCTTAGCTGTGCGTGTTCTCACTTCTCCCACCCCCATCGGATGGTTACGCTGCATAACCCCTGATATCATACCTCTGTCTCTGGCTGCTTGCTCTCGAGCGTCTCGGCGGAGGATTGTCATCACCGTCTGTCTCTATATTCATTGCTAACTAGCAAACCCAGCATACCGCAGTGATGGACGACTCAGATGAGCACTCACCGTTCGTCAAGCGTTGGTTAGCCAAGAACCCACCATCTCTCATGCTCCGCAGATTCCTTGAAGATGATCCCTCGAAAGACGTTCCGATGCTGCCTACAGCTTCTTCTAAAGTTCCTGAAGACGGCTGGCCCAGGCCCCTTTTCCGAAATCAATATTGCTTCTTCTACGGAACGCTGATGGATCCATCCATGCTTGCCAAAGTGCTGCAGCTGTCAGACCCCGAGCCGCCCAAGCTGCGTCCTGCTAGAGTGATAGGCTTCGAGACTAAGCTCTGGGGCCCGTACCCTGCCCTTGTTGGTGGCCGCCCGCTTCATCCGGTTGACGGGCTGGCATACCAGCTCCAGTTGGAGGAACATCTGGAAAGACTTATGGTCTACGAGACGGACAAGTATTACCTTCGAAGTTGCCAGATTGATCTTCTTGATGGGGTTGATGGCGTTGAAACAGTTGTGGGTTTTACTTTTGAGTGGGATGGAGAACCTGAAGAATTGCGGGAGGGAAAGTTTGACCTAGAGGAATGGTTGCAGGGGAAGAAGTTGAGGGGGTTATAGTGGATGGGAAGGGAAGAAGTAGAGCGTTTGCTAGGCTCGAATATGGAGATTTATGGGGTTTTTTATGCAGGAATTGGGTTCTTGCTCAGGAGACATGCGCATATCTACAGAAAGCAGAGGGATAGTGGCGAATATGAAGATAGGTTGAGATAGAATAGCTGAGAAATGATGGGTTGCTACTTGATCTATGGAAGATGAGGAAGATACTTAGATTAATATTCTTGAATCATGTTGTGAATGTTCCTCAAAGGCTAAGGGTAGCCCGTGATCGAAAATTCCATTGATGCTGTTCATGGGAATTTTAAAATTGTTCCCTTCGCAGCAAAGCGTTGATGAGATACATATTGCAAAGATCATCTCATCTACCGATAGTATCATAGCTTCTTCATGATCAGGTTTTTCTTGTTTGCCTCGAGCTCGTTCCCTGTAGGGTCTCTCGTTCTTCTGCGGTTAGGGCACGAATAGCCTGGGGAACCACGTATTGAGACATTGCAAACAGCACAGTGGTAAAGCTGCGCAGGATCTCTATATCTGACGTGGTTGTCTGCTTATTTTTCCGGTGTCAACCATCCATTCTAACTCAGTATATTTTCCTTCGGAATCCATATCAAGAAGCCGATCTTCTCTTCTGAAAGCACCAAGATGCTGGGCCCCTATGATCGTCTCTCCTGGCCTCTTCCGAGAACTCGCCTCGTCTTCTGCTGGCCGTTTTGCCAGGGTAGAGTCGGGTGTGGGTTCGCACGCAGAGCTTTTTGATAGAGGTGCCGATACATGCGGTCTCTCTCTAATAGCTGCGGCCATCTGTACACGCTGCTCCGGCGTATAGTCCTCATTCCTCCGGATCCCCTCCAGGAAGGGGTTGTATTCCTGGGGAGGGGGAATAGGCATATGAACCAGTACAGCAATATGAACAATGGGACCTTCCTCGGGTAGACGTTCCAGGATATTAAAGGAGATCCCAATAAGACGATCTCATCTGGGAAGCATGAACAAAAGAGACCACGAACTCTACCCATGGCAGACAGATCGTTCCATTAGCTGCGCCTGGGGCTTGCCAGAACTCGACAGTCGCCTTACGTCCGTGGTACAGGTTCGTGAAATTCAAGGGAAATATTTACCTTCTTCTGTTCGAATTGGGTCCAAGGGTCCTGGCCATGGAAACACTCCAGCGGCTTCCTCGTCCTGAGTAGAAACACCTTCCTATTATTCTCGAGGTAGTACTTCCTTAGAAGTTCGGATAGGACCGTTTTCCTGCTCGCTGATGTTCGAGTTGTGAGGACCGGCAGTCGTGCTGGTGTGAGTTCCCAAGCCAGTTCCCAAGCCAGTCTGCTTCCCGGTTTTGCGTAGTTCTTTTAAAGAACCGACACCCCAACCCTGGGTGACTCCTCTTGCTTCGAGGTGCCGGTATACCCACTTGGCCAAATCGTCGGTATCCACCACTGGGACGTCGTCGAAGGGTTGAAGTTGCCAGAAAGATACTCCGCGTACGTGAATAACATTTTGAGAATCCAACATGTTTGCGGAAGAACGGACTTGCGTATTCGCAGCAGGGGAATCGTTACCTGTCCCGAAGGCTCAAGTCGCTGGTTGTGGTTCGTCCACTGATTCCATTCATGGCCGTATCCCTTCCACCTAATGAGACACTATGTCTTCGTGGTTTTGCGTAGTACAAATCTCGAAGGATCTGAAACTTCATCACCATGTCCTGAGGAATACGCCCTATCCTAGGGCTTCCAAGAGCACCAATAGTGGGGCACCATGCCACTGTTTTGGTGCTTTAAATTTGTTGTTCGAACGGGATATCATCTACATATACGCGAGTATATTTACGTGCCATCGGCACTCTTCTCTTGCTGTTGTCGCCTTTCCGGCGGATCCTGTCTCTCAGCCGCCGCAAAGCCTCCGCCGCTGACACTCGGTCGAAGATGGGCCTTCCCTTGAGCAGCGAGTTATCACGACGATTGTTTGCAGCATACTCATCGGGGCCGTTGGGGGTACCGCATTACCTTGATGCGCAGAGCGACTGATGGGGTAGAGCGAAGACTGTGCGAACGGCGAGATTTCAACCGGTTTCAAGGACTGCGTCGCAGGAATCACGACCCCTTCTAGGGACGACCTATGCCGGCGAAGCGGATTAGTTGGTATCTATGGTAAGGTAGTCCATTCCTTTCTGATACGATGGAACTTGGTGAACGACCCCGATACACTGGTTCGATCACAAGCGAAGGCCGGCCTGGGGCTGACCTCCTGAGCCTGGCTGGATGGTGGGAGAAAGCAGTCATCAGCTTGTTTGCCGCGCTTTGCCGCCACAGTTGGCCTGTAAGTTGTAGTTTTAGTGTAAGAAATGGACGAAAGGGTAAGTTTCTGCACAGTTCCCAAATTGTGTGGCCTTCTCGTCTTGCACAAGAGCCGGGTGTGTGGTTGAATGACCACCCGTTCAGACTTCAGAGATAGGAACTCTCCAGCGACAAGCATATATCTCGCTTGTTCCCAGCCCATTGCATGTCGACATAATGTTGAAGTCCACATGCCGCTGAAGCTTCACAATGTCGAAATGCTGAAGGGACCAATAGGACGCTGGTATGGTGATTGATACCTCACTCCGTCCACCAGCTGATTGAAGAGCATTTTTTAGAGCGGCAAAGTCCCTTGATACTCCGGCCAAAAAAGGAGTCTATCACTCAAAGCCGGGGTCGCCAATTGGAGCCTCGATAATCTCGGCCCCTGTGCTCAGCAGCCCCATGGGATTCCTCCGAACCCCGAGCCCGGCGAGAACCTCGTTCCCCACAGGGGGTTGTAGTTGGAAACCAATATGTTGTCAGTGGGCCACCTGCTTTGTTGATGTTGCAGGACTAAGGCCTTAATAGCACTATTAAAGTAAAAGATGCCCGACAAATAGACTTCAGGGTGTCAAGACCCCAGTGAGAGTTGCCAGGAGCGGAGATGTGAACATGTAGGCCACATGATTGATTGCTTGCTATGTCGCAAACTTGGCCGATAGCTCCAAGCATATGGCGAACTTCGTAGCACCAGTGTCCACCATATTCAGGACCGGGCCAATAACTTTGATGACAGAGAGCGCTTCCATCTGTGCAGACATGCCGGTTTGAATCTTGTTTGGGAACTGGCTGAAGATGGGGTTGATATGTTCAAAGCCAGCTTCTTAACCTCGGCGGCTGCATCTTTGAGCCCTTCCCTAACTTCTGATGAATTTCGTCTGCTTTTAATCATATTGGATGGAAAGCAGTCCGAGCAGGTGCTGGTTCTGAGCAGCTTTAGCAATTTTAGCTGCAGTCTCACCGTGCACATTCCTTTTGCCGTGATCTGCTCCATGATCAAGCAGCCATTTAACCACTGGCATGCGATCATGCGTGGTTACAGCAGCTGCGCGCATAAGGGTTGTGTATCCACCATAATAGGCATTGCTATGCCAATCAAGAGCGTTTGGGATACGCTCCAATAGATATTCAAAGAAGTCTATGTGTCGCTTTCAGCATGGTACTTGAGAATTGGAGACACGAGCTCCAGTAACCCTGACCATAGTAAGTATGCTGATAAATGGTCAGGCAAGCAACACATGGTTCAGTGAACGACCATTGAAGCCGGGTGGCTGATAGCGTGTGAGGAAAGCGTACAATCCATGTACATTTCAAGGATATTGCGGGAGATCACGATAAGACAAGCTTAACTTCAAAGCGTGCACAAAAGAGACAACGAATTCCACCCATGGCAGACATCTCCTTTCATTTGACGCCCCTGGGGCCTGCCTGAACTCTCGCCCATTGTCATACATCAGATTCGCCACTTTCGGAAGGTTCTGGCACTTTTCCAAAAGCTCTAAGCACTCAGAGATGGGTTTTTCCTGGAGCAATGAGTTATCCTAACGATCGCTTGCAGCGTACTTCATGGATAACGCTGAATATGTCCCTAACTTCTTCTCGCCAGTTGCTCTATGCATGATACCTAAGGATTGGAGATACAAGCTCAATCGGCCCTAGACATAGTAAGTATGCTGAAAGGTCAGGCAAGCAGTAACATGACATACACTGATCATCTCTGTCGGATTCGATGGTTACATCATCGGTTAAAGACCATTTAGTGGTTGCATCTGCGTCCGGGCTGGTTCCGTCAAGATCAGTGTGTACTCGAGGGGCGCGACGACGGGCGGCATTGCGATGATTGACTATCCAGTGAGCGAAAGCTTCTATGTCTGTGCCTTTTGTAGGTCCACGTTTCAATAGCCACATCTTTCGATCTTGTAACGGTTGGATAGGCGAGTAATATGGAACATAGTTGCGCATCCCGTAAGACCGATATACGTATCAAGGTCTGCAAGGGTCACTGGGAACTCCAGCTTTGCGATTGCAGCGAGCTTATCCTCCGCGGCTGTCATCCCGAGGGAGAGATTGAAGTCCTCTTTGGCTTTTCCTTGCGGTAACAGCAGCATTTGGAGCTCAGTACCGATCTTCAACCCAGCGTCCATCTTAGAATGGGAAAATTAGCTGTAGTCGTTGAGAGAAGCTGGTTGGAGGTAAGAAGACTGCAATAGGAGAGCTGGAAAGAGAAGGGCCAGAAAAGGGGTAGACTGGAGAGTCGTGGTGAAGAAAAACATGGTGGACGTCTGGAGTGCATGATTGAAAAGATCCGGAGTGAAGACCAGTGGTGAATGCCACCTTATATAATGCCTAGTACCCATTGAATTTCCTCAAACCTGAAAGAATAGAAGCATAGGATACCGGCAGTATAAGGTGAATGGTCAAGCAAAGAGACAGCGACAAACGACCGACAAACAGACGATACCTCCTCCCATGGTTTCAGGCTTTAACCCTCGTTGCAAGCAAGCAACAAGCCACCAGCTATTGCCAGCTCACATGCTGGAAATTGACTTACCAGCCCAGGACCAACAATAATAATGTCGAAAGAAGCCCTATTGAGATACATACCTGAGATCTCAATGGGTGATATCTTCTCCTTTATGGAGTGCTCTGCTTAAGACGGGTAGGCGACTGCATCGATACAACAAAGTATTATGAAGCAGCCCACTATCCAGAGCATCATGCATATAGAGAGGCGATTGAAATCAAAGACAATGTCAAATCTGGCGCTTCTATCTCCTTGTCATTGCACCTGGTAGGTTATTACTGCACTATAATACCACTGGGCCAAAAGGCGTCCAGACAAAGTACTCGTCAGTCTAGGGTCTGATATCCATAATCATAGTGGTATCATATTTTCTCTTGAACATGCTGCTGCACTATCATTTCTTCTAGCTAGAAATGGTCGTCTGGACACCTTTTCAGCTTCGTGGTCTGAGTGCATCATCACTTTCTAACTGTTGTTGTTATAAACGCGTGTTGACTATCGCTCCTGCGGGACATCACGTGCCTGCATGTGACCTTTTGATATGAGGTAGAGAGGTACCTTACTCCTCTGGATTAATTGTTTATGTTTCCTTCAAACTCTTGCTAATGAATCGATTAGTTGACCATTGATGTGATAATCGGTAGAGACGGAGATGATCTCAGAGGACCACAGTCTTACCCACATGAAGATAAATCCTGTTCTTCTTTTGATGATAGAATGGTGGATGACAATTTGAGTGCTGTGATTGGTCAGAGGCAGCATTCTTCACTACGTCATCGTCCATCACCCCGATGGAAGAAGAGAAGAAGCAGCAGTGACAGTGTCATGGATAGAGGGATAGAGGGCCCGTACCTCTAGTCTACGTCAAATAGAGAAAGGAATGAATGATTCTCGTGTATATGTTCTACCAAGGTTAATGGTTCTTCTCCAGCAATAATAATACTCTGAATCTACTCCGTATTGATCAATCATCCAACAGGATTCCTTATGCATTTACCCCTCCCCCGCGGACCACGCATCTGCTACAATTTATCTAGGCTCCAGATTTCTCCTTCTTCTCTATCCTCTTCTCCTCGTCTATCATCATCCTTTTCATCCAATCGAGCCGGCCGCTGTGCCTGTGGTTGTCGCAATTCCGCCTCCTGCTCCTGCTCCTGCTGTGTTCATCCATCCTCTCTGTCCCCTTTAACCAAAGCTAGTAGATCATTTACTACCACCACTTCGCGTACATTATCCCATACATTACCATCCAAAATGGCGCAAGAATACAAACTCAAGGACATCTCGTCCCTAGCGGACATCAAGAACATGGACAAAGTCGAGTCGGAGGTCGAGGGTGTCGAGGGCGGCAAGGTCCTGGTCCTGCGATTCAATGGCCAGGTGCATGCCATGAGCCCCAGGTGTACCCATTACGGGGCTCCGCTGAAGGGGGGTGTCATTGCTCCTGATGGTCGGATTACCTGTCCGTGGCATGGAGGTATGTCGGTCCTAGTAAGGGAGTTGGGCTGAGTGGATGCTGATCATCGCGGTAGCCTGTTTCAATATTGGCAGCGGTGATGTGGAGGATGCACCTGCTCCCAATGCATTGAACAAGTTCGAGCTTGTGGAGAAGAACGGTGCGGTCTATATCAAGGGTGACGAGGCTGCGATCAAATCTGGACAGAGGGATCCGGTGTTCAAATGCAGTCCTTCCACTGGTGAGAAAGTGGTCATTGTTGGCGGGTAAGCTTAATCTTTACACACCACGAGTCTACAGAGCTGACGAGTCGATGTTACAGTGGAAGCGGTACGCTCGGGCTCATCCAGGCCCTCCGTGAACTGAAATACAAGGGGGAGGTCACAATCATTTCCAGAGAACCGAACCTCATCATCGACAGGACAAAGTTGTCCAAGGCACTCATTCCCGATGTTGGGAAGATCCAGTGGCGCCCCAAGGAGTGGTACGAGGCTGCCTCCATCGAGACCATCTTCGACGAGGTGACCTCCGTCGACTTTAGCAGCAAGTCCGTCTCCACAAAGTCCGGCAAATCCATCCCATACACCAAGCTGGTTCTTGCTACCGGCGGTGTGCCGCGCACACTGCCCATGGAAGGGTTCAATGACCTCGGAAACATCTTCCTGCTTCGCTTCGTGACCGATGTGCAGAACATCCTCAAGGCAGTTGGCGACAAGAACAAGAAGATTGTCATTGTGGGTAGCTCGTTCATCGGCATGGAAGTCGGCAACTGCCTCTCCAAGGAGAACGAGGTGACCATCGTCGGCCAAGAAACCGCCCCCATGGAGCGCATCATGGGCGTCGAAGTCGGCCGGATCTTCCAGCGCAACCTGGAAAAGAACGGCGTCAAGTTCAAAATGTCCACCGGCGTCGACAAGGCAACCCCCTCAGCATCCGATCCCACCAAAGTCGGCGCGGTCCACCTCAAAGACGGCACCATCCTGCCCGCAGACCTGGTCATCCTGGGCGTAGGCGTCCGCCCAGCAACCGACTTCCTGCAGGACAACCCAGCCATCCAGCTCGAGAAGGACGGCTCCATCAGGACAGACGAGTACTTCGCCGTCCCCGGCCTGAACAACGACGTCTTCGCCATCGGCGACATCGCTACATACCCCTACCGCGGGCCCGGCGCAGACCCCGAGGGCACCCCCACCCGCATCGAGCACTGGAACGTCGCGCAGAACGCAGGCCGCGGCGTCGCCCGCTCCATCGTCCACGCCCTCAACACGGGCTCGCTGCAGTCCCTGCGCCCCAAGGCGTTCATCCCCATCTTCTGGTCCGCCTTGGGCGCGCAGCTGCGCTACTGCGGGAATGCGCCCAATGGCTGGGATGGACTGGTGCTCAAGGGCGAGCCTGAGAATGCCAAGTTCGCCGCGTACTACTGCAAGGGTGAGACGGTGGTGGCGGTCGCGACGATGGGTATGGATCCTATTATGAGCAAGTGCGCCGAGTTGATGCGGAGGGGGAACATGCCGTCCAAGTCGAGGATTGAGAGTGGTGTCGATGTGTTGGCGCTTGACGTGCCGCAGGAGGTGACGATGTAATCGTGGTCGGGCAGTTCGTACACATGACCGTGAATTTGATATAACAAGGCTTGATTGTACATGCAGCTCATCCAGATACCTATCGAGTTCCAAGCCAGTAGGGCTGAGACTCGGCTGGAGAGCTTCTCTGTATTTCACTAGCAGATACCATGACACGCTGAATGAATTTTGATTTCTCCCTTCTAACGCCAAACGAATCGAATATATAACAGGGAAAGACGCCGTGCGTCTTTCGTAAATGACAAGAACTAGATATCGTTGGTATGAATCATTTCTCCTCCTTTTTCTTCTTCGTTTTCGAGGACTTGGATTTCTTCTCCTTTTCCGTCTTGCGCTCCTTCTTCTTGCTCGGCGATTCTTCCAAAGCTCCCGTATGTGCATCCGCATCGGCAGTGCCAACCTGCGTCTCCGTAGCAGCTGAGGACGAACCTGCTAATGCGCCGGACATGGTGCTCTGGGGTTCCCATCCTCCCTGTGGTGGTCGAGGAGTCATAGAAGAGTAATTCCCATTGCGCTCGTCTTCGACGATTCGGGCTTCCTCTTCGGGCGAAAGCATTGTACCCTCGATACTCAAAAACGCACGCTCGCGATCAGACCCCGGGATGACGTCGATATCGACGACTCTGAACCGGACGGTGCCGCGGACGCGGTGACCCGAGACGGACTGGAAGTAGCCCTCTGCGGCGGATTCGTCGTCCTCGGCCGAGCCGGACGCGTTGTTAAGCTCCATGGTTTCGGAGAAGGGGTTCGCGTCGGAGGCGAGCGAGATGGGCTTGAAGTGTTCCTTTTCCGGGTCGAAGTGGGACGAGGGCTCAGAGTCATCGTCGTCTTCTGTTGACGAGAAGACCTTCTTCTTCGGCTTTTCTCCACTTTTGGATGTGTCTTCTTCTTCTTCGCCCGGTGGCACCCATTTCCAGTTCGAGGGGAGGCGCTTGCGCTCGATTCCGACGGAGAATAGGTTCAGGACGACGGCGCCGAGGAAGCCCTCGGATTGGACGTTCACCCAGCCCTCGAGGATCTGGCCGCGCTGAGGGCGGAAGACTAAGAATGTGGCTGTTAGGTAGACGTACAGGACGCCGTACTCGTCTGCCGTCTTTGCGAGCGTCAACGGCTGCGGGTTGTCTTGGGGATCAGAGGATGGGGAAGAGGCGGTCGGCGGTTCGCTTGATATCGAGGCGTTGGAGTAGGCCAGAATCACACCCTGCAGAGGGGGGTAGTATGTCAGGAGGAGAGGCGAGAGGTGCTCTGCCAGCAGAGAGGCCAGCGCATGGGTGGGCGAGATGGAGATGGGCGATAGCGGAAGGTAGAGTGTTGCGGTAGTCAGAACATAAGGCGAGTCTGACGTCTCGGACGACTTTTGCTTGCTTTTCCCTTTGCTCTTGGAGGACTTCTTGCTTGTCGTCTCGTGGACTGTTGTCTCGTCGGCGATCAGGTTGGAGTCGTGCTTCCGCTTCTTCTTCGAGGACTGGTCCTTGTGCTTGTGTTTGCGCTTGCGCTCAGGCTCGGCCACCGCTGCAGGCGCAGGGCTCGAGTCTAGATCCATTGCATCGACTGCCATTGTGCAATGGGAACGCCCACGATCTTATCTGGTGGAGTGTTGAAGATCGACTTTCGGAGGTCGAAACTTTTTTCCTCACTTTTTTTACTTTCTTCGCTGTTAGGGAGAATTTGGTAGGCGGTGGGCGAGGCGGTGAAAATGATGACAGCGAACCATATCGCAACTCCAGCGCCAGATAAACATCACCGTCCAGCTTTATATAGACCCGTCGCATAATTGGATACGGTACTTCTCGCTTGATGGAGAGGGTGTATCTGCAGTCATGTCGTCCCTTTTGTCCTTTGTTGGGTGGGCTATGCTTCCAAATGTAGGTACCTCCGTGCAGATGAATGCCGCATACCCACCTCTTATCTTCATACTTGTTGACATCGTTGCTTGCAGTATGTGACTTCGATAGTCCAGAATGTCTACTATGGTATCACAATTCGAGCCGGGGAACCGCGGCCCCAGCCGCCATCACCGCGTTATGCTCGACATCGCCGTCGGATCTTCATCCTAGTCGTCACGAGCTATCTCCTGTACACACTCTACGAAACATTTCATCAAGTTCAGGTCGCCGGCGACTTCTACCGGGCGCTCGGGGTCTCTCCCTTGGCCGACGATAGGACTATCAAGTCGCGGTTTCGCCGGCTGGCAGCTCAACATCACCCGGACAAGCTGGGCTACGGGGATGGGGGCCCATCCGACGATTACTTTGTATATCTGAAGCTAGCACAGGATACATTATTGGACCCTGCCAAGCGATTCGCATACGACCGGTTTGGTCCAGATATGTTGGCCTGGGGTGATCGGAAGACGATGCAGGACTTTCTGTTTGCTGGACTACAGCGGTCGGTACCGCAGTATGTGGTTGGATTTCTGACTATCATCGTTCTGAATTTTACTTGGTGGTCAAACTGGGGTCGCTATGTAAGCCATTCGCTGGGCGTCTTTCCTGCAGCAATGGGATCCGTCTACTAACTCGAATCAGTGGCGTTTCTTCACCTTCGCTGCGCTCATCACGCTCGAAGCAGCCCTGATCACTCGCCCCAGAGCTCTTTTCATGCCTGGTTTCTATATTCCACCGGCCATACGAAGCTTGCTGGGAATCTCTCCCACGTTCTACCTCTTACCATTTCAGATCTTGACGCTCGCTCAGCGCGCTTCGTTCACTCTACATATATTCATCTCCCAGCTGACGCCGCCAGAAGTGAGCAAGGGATCGTCGTCCGCACCAGGTGAGCGTATCCATCCGCAGACGATGCAACGGCTCGCGCAGCTGGCTCAACTCTCCCGGGCTACGGACGGCGAGGCGACACGGCTTCTTCAGCTGGGCCTTGCTCCCTTCCGAGGAGACCGGGAAGGAACCGCAACGTTGCGAAAGGGAATGAAGGAGGGTCTGGTCCTGAGCAGTGTGAGGGCCAGTCCGGAAGTTCAGCAGGCCGTAGCGCAGGTGATGGAGCGCAGCAGGTTGGAAAAGAATGGTAAGGCTGATTGAATCTGGCGTTCGGATGTTATACAGCTGTCATTTGCATTGATACCAGCGTTGAATATATTTTGGAAGCCTAAGCATCGCTTTTGCGCATGTAGATATTTGATCTACACATTAAACGTAGACCTACTGATCAAACGTCCTCAAGTCTGAGGGAGCATCGACTAAGATGTCAGCATCTCTAAATAATTACCTTAGCCCATTCCAACCTTTCTACGGAGCAGTGATAGAATAACTGGAGCAAAACGGATACACGGTTCGCAAAGCCGTCTTGTGCTGCTGTGCATGCAGCATCTCACAATTTCCATGGATTGATGGAATTTTTCTCATTTCCCGAGGGCTGGGCGGTTAGTCCCTTAGTCTGCGCTGGGATTGCGCAATTACGATTACGGATGCGAATGGAATGGAATTTTCGTTGCGCCTTGAGTGGGTTTTCTTCCCTGCGGTCGTGGATTCGTTCCGAATGTGGCGAGCCGGTCGGGGGTTGATTTTCTTGGTTCTCGAGCAGTCTGTTACTTGCCATTCTTGGCTACAGAGTAAGATTGTATTGAGATGGTCTGTGGGACGGTGATGATCTTGTTCATCTTTGATGGATTGCTCAATTTTACGGATCTTTTTGTGTTCAGGCCAGTCACTGAATGAGACACTCGATGACTTTGATGTATCAGGTGAATGGTGGTGTCTTGTCAAGTGATGAGGTAGTGATGGTGACGCTCTAGCTGCTAGCATCGTTGATGTTGGCGATGCCTTGTGATCCATCCAGTATGGACTGTATGGGCCCTTACCTTGTAAAAGTCAATACGGCCAAGGACCATCACAGTCCACATTCGACGAAGATGCTTATGGATATTTGGATGGAATCCGGCAAGACGGAAGCTGTGGAATTCAGAGTCAGGTAACCGGGTTGATGCGGGATAGATACCAATCCATAAGATTGCACTATTTGAGTAACACCGTCTGAAGTAATAATAGCTTACTAGTCTCTAGAGATGTCAGCAAAACTTCGAATATAGAAATGAATATGTATGTACGAATATAGTACAGTGCTATATATTGCATTCAATGAGATGCTTGCTCATGGAGGGGTTACAGGGCGCAGCTCTTGAGCATGGGTGTTAATGATCATCTCCGGACGCGTACAGCGAGGAAGGACCTAGACGGGAGTAATCGATGATCAATGTATTGTTACCCCCGTTGAAAATAATAAGAAAGTCAATGACAGAGACTCTGTCAATAGGTCCTCTTAGACGTACAAATAGGCATCTCAATTTCGCCCATAGCTGTAGTAATTGCAAGATACAAAAAATGAAAGGTATATACTACTGCCCTATCTTTACTGAGAGCGTAGTACCTACTATTATATAAGGTAAGGCCAGATAGTATGTGTATTAATAGTAATACCCTGACTTGTATAGTACTGTCATTTACATACTTTTTATCTCATTTCATGTATAATTGACTGGTACTAGACGCGTACCCAGGTAATATTACTAACCTCGAACGCCGGTCGGACATTCCCATACTCTCTCCATCCGTCGGCCTCCCTCACCCTGACAATCGACCTGACTCTGACCGCACCGAACGAAAGTCTGGCTGAGTTCCCCTAAAGTAGGTAGACGAGTGAAGAAGAAAACACACACACACAAACCGACCAACAATGAAACCACCACACAGCGCCTCGACATCCCCATCCCTTTCTTCCATCCCCCGTCCATCTTTCCTTATTATTCCTCCCTCACCCTCCTCTCTCCCTCTTTCTCTACTTACCCCAATATCATCATCACCACCACCACCACTGCTTCCTCGGACTATGTCACCTCTGCTTCACCCTTGCTACCGACCTCAGCCCTGCCAGACTTTTGCCTCGCCCTGACCAGGTGTCGCCCTCCGCTTTCGAATGTCTTGGAACCAACTTACTCTCCCAACCTACGCAACTTGACCATCTGACACTCACGTCACGATCACATTTACATCCCAATCACCCCGTGTCACACTTTTAATCGACACTACTACTTTTGCTCTTGACGGGTTTAGCATTGCCCTCGTCGAGAGTAGAAGTGAAAAAAGAAAAATCAATCTTTATCTTCGAAGAGAAAGGCAAACCTACTCAGACGACAACAATGGCGGCTGCTACCTCCACAAACAGTCGCTCCAACCGATCCGCAGCCCCCAAGGCAATCGTCGTCCTCAGGTTGTCGCCGGAACTGCTCAGTCGGTTTGCTAGTCCGGATGTTAAAGAGAAAGCGACCAAGAAAAATAGCACCAGCACGAGTCCTCCCGTCAAGGAAAAGGAACCCTCGTCTCCTGCCTCGTCCTCTGAAGATCCTCCCATCCCACCATCGTCGGTCGACAATGCTTCCGATGCCGCATCTACTCCTGCTGCTGGCACATCCGCCGCAGACACACCTCGTCGCAACGGTTTACCGGCTCCCAAGTCGGGAACCAAGCGAAGCGCTGGCCAGGCGACCGAGTCTTTCTCTAGACCGAGGGGAAAGCCAGGTCCGAAGAAGAAGCCCAGACTGTACGTTGTTCTTGCTCTCGCCGTCTACTTGTCTTTACCATCTTGGTAACTCAAACATTCTACAGTGACGATGGAACTGGCGATTCTGTCAAAGTACCCTCTTCCCGGTTGGGACCCAAGGCCAACATGGGTGCCATCAACGCCGGTCTTCGCGCCTTAGATCGATCTGGAGCCCCTTGTCGCAAATGGGAACGGAAGACCCTCCAGCTGAAGAGCTTCACTGGTGTCCAGTGGCAATTGCCATCATGGCGAGCTCCTCGACCACAGAAGACCGAGGCAAACGGCGAGATGAAAGAAGCCGCTCTCGATACCGGTGATAGTGACAGCAAGGCCAACCAGAGTGCTAGCGGTGCGCCCAGCGAGAAAAGCAACTCCGGCGATATGGAACTTACTCCAGTTCCTCCTAATATGACCGAAGCATCTTCGCCAGCAATTGCTATGACTGCATAGTTTCGTCCAGCTGAAGTTTACTATCTTCCTCGATTCGCCCTTTACTTTTCTTGTACAATATTACTATGACCCTTTGCTTGTTTATTTACTTTGACGACTTCAAGCGTGTGGTTTTATGTTTTGGACGCCGCTTTTCTCGGCGTTAGGGTTGTTGTCAGTTACATATCATTGCTGGGTTTCTCTTTTCTCGTGGTCATGTCCACTATTGCGGCATGTCATCAAAGCATTCGGCTGGATGACAGAGGTCTGCTCTCGATTCTTTATTCGATGTGCTCATCTTGCTCGATTAATTTTTGCCTATGTACTACTAGGTTTTCCAAAGGAGGATATCAGGATATGGTCTTTTGCACTGCATGTCGGTATACAGGAGTATCGGAGGATTGGGTCTGTTCGAGTATGTTGGACACGGGCATTTCCATGCATTAGAGAAAAAACGAAATCAATTCCATCGTGTCATGCATTTTGCATATGAGTTTTTCGAGGATAATTCAATCTGCCATTCCCGTTCGGTCAGACTCTTCATCAGTGGATATGGCCTGTCTTGACAGTATCATTCCTTCCCTACGTCTTGGTATTTTGACGGGACGTGAGTACCTTATCGAACTAGCATTCTCACTGACCTTCCGAACGGACCTATTCTGGTATTGCTGGCTATTTGAAAGACAAACTGACGGGAAATTGGTCCGACAGGGGAAGCGATTGTCAGATCAGCTGCGAGAATCAACCAGGATTATCAACCATAAAAGGAGGGGCCTTAATGCTGGTGCTTATTACTTCTGTTAACTCGTACATGATTTGATTGAAATGCGGGTGTGCCTAGTACCATGAGTGGTATGATGTGTACCGGTCATGTCGGCGACACAGTGATGCATATATACCCTCAGCCAGAGCAAGCATACCGTAGGAGCGTCCGAGGTCTGTAGAACCAGTAATGCCAGGCCAGATGAATCACTTCCATTGTCTGGTGACCACATCCTGCGAGTATGTACTTTTTATTATTGCCCATGTAGATAGTATATACCACTACCTCCTCTTTATCCCATTCCAAACCCAAATCAAAGCCCACCCCCCAAAGCAGTGTCCTTTCCCCGCAGTCTTAATTCTTCCTTCTCATGCCATCATGGTCTCGTGCGACTTCCCCTTCTTCGGTCGTTCCAAGCTCGTTCAGTAATTTCTCTCCTATCGAACAGAGAGCGACCACTGTTGCGTGTTGTACTTAAGTTACTATCCTATGACTCTATCACGGCGTCCATTTCCTGGTTTTGATTGCTTCTTTTATTCAAGTCAGAAGTACGGTCCTGGCTGGAGCTGGATCATCAATCTTGACACCATTCCCTTTCTGCTACGGTTTTATTCCTGTGACGAGCTGATCAATTGTGACGCTCTACTGGTGTCGTCGTTGTTGCTGCTACTTGTTCTTGATTCTATTCTGCCTTTACGGAAACAAATTGTACCACTGAACCACAAGCGACAACGGACAGAGCAAAAGAGGATAAAATCTCTGGTGCCTGTCAAAAGGGTCAAAGACTAACTTATTACTCTACCGAGCAAACGGTGATGATTTGAGCGAGTATCGGCTGCTTACCGTGGAATGAGCGTGGTACTGCCTCGAGAGAAGCTCGCGTGAGGGCCCTCGGATGCCCCCCTCGTCACTAAAAAGTACCCGCCTGGCCGTTGGCTTTTGCTCCATCCAGCGAAACGACGACAGCATGACCGATGCGCCTTTACCCCCGTCCGGTGGAGCTCGAGGAGCTCCTCCTCTGACAACCTCATATTCTGGTCCAAGCATCTCATCTATTCCACGCCGTTCTTCCTACGCGTCAGTCCTGTCAGGGACTGCTCTCTCGCCACCGAACAACAGTAGTCCTCCTTCCCATCTTCTTATCTCCAACTCCACTTCATCATATCCCCCACCCTTCTACCCCGACGCCCGACTACTGAGGCCTTCCTCCTCCGCCTTGGATGCAGATATGCAGTTAAACTCCCCCTGGAGGACGACACCTGGCGATACGCTTCCTCCTTATTCCCGGAAGTTTGCCAACATCCCTCGCCACGATACGTTATTTCAGACCCCAGGCAGCCTTTCCGATCCCTCATTATTTACTCCATCCTATCTCCGCAACTCCCGATACATCGCTCGCCTCGAGGCCGCTCGCCGAACAAAGCTCGCTCCTTCTCAACAAGACGTTCCATCTTCCGGTTCTACTTCAAACCCTCTCTCGACTTCATCTAGTCATGCGAGCTTGCCTCGTATAGCTCCGTCCCATCGTGGGATGACGTATGATATCATCGAAAGGGAACCGCCGAGCGACGACGATCATGTCATGCCACTCCCCTCACGATGGAGCAATAGTGATAAATACTCCGCTCTGGAGCTCACAAACGGGGGGCTTGAGCTCCGGTATCCAGGTCCGGCTAACAAGCACGAGCATGAAGCTGCTGCTGTCCGTGCTGATCATCCCATGCCCCAGCAATGTGGCATTTATTACTTTGAGATTACTATTCTATCAAAACCTAAGGAAGGGTATGTACTCTACGCATTGAATTAATGAGGTGATAACTTGTGGGCTTGATGAAGATGTGCTGACAGTGTGCAGCATGATAGGAATCGGGTTCTCGAGTAGCAAAGCGTCGGTTGAAAGGCTTCCCGGGTGGGAGCAAGAATCTTGGGCATACCACGGTGACGATGGCAAATCATTCTTCGGGGAGAATCAGGGACAGGGACGACCGTACGGCCCAACGTTTGGTGCAAATGATACTGTCGGGTGTGGTATTAACTTCGCGACCGGATGCGCTTTTTTCACCAAGAATGGCGTCTTCCTTGGTATGTCGGCCGCCTTGATGTTCGTCTACTAGCACTGAAGCTGACTTGCTTGCTAAGGAAATGCCTTTCGGGAATTAAAAAATTTGAAGGTGTATCCCTGTGTGGGGATGAAGAAGCAGCCACCTGTGCACTTAGTCGCCAACTTCGGTCAGCAGCCGTTCATGTTCGACATTGACGGCATGGTCAAAGTATGTTGAAAAGGTTATCACCGCTGCATGTTAGCGTAAAATCTGACTTCATTACCCAGAGAGAGAAGTTCTCCATTTATTCAGAGATCTACGCAACAAGCACGGCCACCCTACAACCACCACTTGATGAGAACGCTTTGCTTCAAGAATTAGTCGCACAGTTCCTGGCTCATGAAGGCTTTGTCGACACCGCTCGGGCTTTCTCAGAAGAGGTTGCTGCGGAGACAGCGGCTCTGGAGAATGGTCAGAAGGAATCCCTCAAGAAGTATGAAGTGGAGGAAGGTCTTGACGCCATCCACCGACAGAGTAAGATTACATGTACCTCCTTCTGATTGATGTCGATTGTTATGAGTCAGACTGACAATTCGGTGGGTAGAAATTCGTGCTGCCATACTAGAGGGTGACATCGACAAGGCCCTCAAGTACACAAATGCCTACTATGGGAACGTTCTAGAGAGCTATCCTCACATCCAATTCAAGCTACGGTGCCGCAAGTTTCTGGAGATGATGCGGCGCTGCAATGAGCTTTCCTTGACAGCGTTGAGAAAAGGCAAAGCATCCAACGGACTTTCCGATGGCAGTGCAGTGTTCGACCAGGAGATGGAACTTGATGAGCAGTTACAGGAAGGTGACGGCTGGGATACCGAGGGCATGGATACCGAAGAACCTGAGAACTCAGGGAAGTTCCATGAGCTTCTCACCGAAGCGGTTCAATATGGGCAGCAGTTACGCATGGATTATCCAAACGACGAGCGAGGCGGCGACAAGAAGGTGCTGGATGACATCTTCTCGTTGGTTGCCTATCAGGATCCGAAACGATCAGTGCACGGCCACTACCTTGATCCTGCAGGACGCCTTCCTATTGCGGAAGAGCTCAATTCTGCCATTCTAGGTTAGTTGTACTTTATCGTGTGCTTCAATGCAGTCGATTGCTAACACCGATCCTATTATAGTGTCACTAGGGAAGCCATCTTCAACCGCTCTGGAGCGGCTTTATCAACAGACAGAGGTACTGGTCAATGAGATTAGCGAAGACGGCGGCGCTGGGGCGTTTATCAATGTGCGAAAGGATTTTTTTCTGCTTTAAGTGATTGCCGGCGATATATCTAACAGGAGCACCTGAATTCGTAATCTCTGAAGGTTCATGGTGGCGTACGAGAATGAAACTACAACCTTTCCTCTCTATCGGGCGCATTTTTTCTCAACTCTGACCGAGTATCCTGTGTTGGTGAAAGCAACATAGAATAGTCTACGGAGTCCTCAAGGGTTCAGCCGACCGTGTTAAACAGAAGCATCGACTTGCGCAGTTATTTGGACGGAAATATATCACATCAGCGTTGTGGTACCGAGTGCTTACACCACGTAGCATAGCATTGCGTAGGGATGGCTAATGTGGTGGCTGGGCCTCAGTGACAATCCTCGGCGACAGCCTCTGTGTCTGATAAAAGACAAAAGGTACCCGGCCTCCTTGGCAACAATAATGGGAGGAAATGGATCCGACTCAAAAAGCGTTGTTTCATCTCTGCTGTTCTTTTGGTAAATGATCATTGCTCTAGGTCTGGCTGCTTTAACACAGACTCATACCTCTCAAGACGTAGATGTAAGATGAATGCCTAGTTCTTCAGGTGTCACACGGATGACTTCCAGGTTGTAAGAATATTAATACCGGGCCATTTCTTAAAGTACCTGAAATAAGGTATGAACCTAAGGTAACCACCAATAGCGCGGTAAGGTAAGGTAAGCACATAGTGATGATCACATGTTCACTTTGTTTTCTCCGCCTTTTCTGCATGATCAATGAATGACCTTGCCTCTCTGGCATATCATATCATCACTGTTATTATTTGCTTATAATAATCACTTAGTACTACTGTAGAGAGGTAGTAACTACAGAAAAAGCACCCTAACTATCATCACCACTCTCTATGATCTCTCTTGGCATGGTTTGAGATCTCTCTACGTATCCTTCCTTGTGCCCCACCAACAGCTCAGCTTCGATGAACTGGCGCCTCCGCTCCAGGTCATCGCTCCGTCAAGGGGTGCCAGCTCATTATCTATCCAGTCTAGAGATCGACTGACGAACTCTCTTGAGAGGGTCGCATTCCCCAAGAGCCATGGAATCTCATTCCCGGCCGCATAGTCCGGTTCCTGCAGGCCAGGTTCCCTGCATTCCTACCCACTCCTCAACTCCCGCCGTTCTTCGCTGTTGTTGTGGCCGTAATGATTGTGCGTTCCTCCATAATAATAATCTTGCCTTGGAGGGATTGGAGAAGGATCTTGAAACCGCTGCTCGATTGGGCCAGGTACGTTGGTGACTTTTTTCTTACTGTTTCTTTGTCTCCCAAAAAGAGGCTTTATACAACGTCAGGCCTCCATCATAAATAAGTACCTGATGTTTGCTTGTTATGATTGCGCACATACCTCAGTTTTTGTATATACGCATACTTTCGCACATTCTCCCCGTGGAGGGTCATTCACTTTTTTTACATTATTAGCTTTTGGCTCTGGAATTCTCGTCCATATTCCCCTGCCCATATCGGTGATTAGGCGAAGATCCCAAAAAGAACACAAGACGCATTTATTCTTACCCGTTGCATCTCCTGCTTAGTTGCTCGCCCTCAATGGCGTCTCAGGGACCGCGGTCCCCGATTCTCTCCCACTGTGTTATAGTCCGTCATGGCTGTCCAAGCAGATAATTCTGCAGTGGATCTCCCGTCAATGAGCTCGTCATCGCTAACATTTGCTCTCCAGGCTCTGCTCCATCGCCATGAATCGTACATGGCCGAGGCGGAGGAAGACCGCCGGCGGTTACTCGCCAACATTGAGAACCTGGAGCGTGAGAAGCGCCAAGTGGAGGCCGAGAATGCCCGCATCATCGAAGAAAACCGCGGCTTGTTGGAGCAGTTGGAAGGTCTGAACAAGGCTGTCGCGGAATCGGACGCCCATGCCAAGTCGCTCGCGGCTGCGCTGGACAGTACAGAGGCCGAGCTGCGCAAGGTGACCATGTCGGCCGCCCGCGCTGCGGAGCTCGAAGTCCAACTGGCCCAGATGGAGGCCGAACAGTCGAGACTACAGGAGACTTTACAGGTGGCCCAGGAAGATAGCAAGTCAGCCGTGCAGCGATGGAAGAAGGCGGAGTGTACCCTGCGAGATTTGCATGATCAAGTAGACCGAATCGAGAAGGAGGCCCGGGAGGAGCGTGAACGACACACCGAACTCATCCAGCGCATGGAGCGAAGAAGGGCGGTGGAGCGCGAGCTTGACGGTGCGGCTGGACGCTTAAAGGGCGCTGCTGCCGCGCAGGAGTTAGGTCGGGATCACGGCAACCCTAACATCGTCTCGCGCTTCGTTCGGGACATCCTCCAGGATAATGCGAATCTGCAGATGGGAATCATAGAGTTGCGGGAGATGCTCGAAAGCTCGAACCAGGAGGTGCAGAATCTGCGGGATCAGATCCTGTCGCATCAGCCTTTGACTTCAACCGGTGAAGGCGATGAGCGAGAGCCGCGGGCGTCATCAACGACATTGAATAACGAACTAGAATCGAAAGAACCGCGCCGCGTATCGCAAGAATTCCATATTCATCATCATTACCATACCCCCTCCATCTCCGTCGGCTCAAAGAAGGACAAAAGTACCATCTTCCGTCGATCCAAGAAGAGACGGTCTCTACCAGCCACTGTCATGCACTCTGCTTCGAACTCCCAGTCGTCCCGGAGATCCTTGCACCAGACCCAGTCGTCTGTCTCCTCGACCTCAACTATTTTGTCTCAGACATCTGTTTCAATTCCGCCAGCCGCGTCTTCCCGCCGTTGGTCACTGCGATCACCCGCAGCCGAATCCTCGCTAGCAAGCTCGCCGCAGTCAGGGTATCGAGCGTCATCCATCTTTGACCGGGTGGAACGCGGTTCGGAATCGTCGCAACCAACTAGTCCTGAAAGCACGGCCTTCTCGTCTCCGGTAATGGTCTCTCGCCATAAGAACGTCCCGTTTGATATACCTTTCCGGCCTCTCGATGGTCTTGACGGAACAGAGAGAGTGGGTGACGATTCGATGCACATGGCATACGACTATTTTGGCGACCACACGAACTATGCAGAGCTGGATCGGATGCCGCTTCAGTCGGTGATACCCGAGGAGATGGAGGATACCTCGTCTACACAGTATGGAGGGTCGGTCCCTGACCAGGTCCCGGCAATCTCTGACGATGTGTTCTCGACACCGCACAGTCCCACCCTACGCAGACGTCAATCCCACGAGAGTCTCTTCTCAATTGCGGGCATGGATATTCATACACCCAGTCGCCGCCCTTCTCGGATCAGCGACCATCTTCAATCCAGTTTGCCCATTCGCGCTCCACGCCGCATCATGTCGCCTAGCCCGGAGCTCTTCTCACCGTCGCCGGTCATTTCAACCAGCACGGTCACGGCGACGGCGGATCGAGAGGCACCAAAGACCTCTGAGCATTCCCCCCGACAGTTCCTCGCTACGGTCGCAGGCCGCAACCGCGCCGCGGATACACTATCTGCTGTGTCCGCGGACAGCGGCTCGACCGAGTCCACTGTCACTCCCAACCGAAAGACCTCACTGAGTCGTCGAGTGGGAGGCTGGGTGCGAGGTCGTTGGGGCATCGCTGCTGTCTCTGCAGACGGGAATGCTAAGGCTCAGGTCGAGTCGGATGCTTTCGCTCCGGAAAGCACCGCCACGCCAGGACCTGCCCGTCCGTCTTCTGCCGGGACAAGAAAGAGCAGGTCTAGCCTCGACGCGGTCCCGAATCTGCGATACAGGTACCCTGGTGTCAACCAGACAGGACCGATCATGGGCCTTAGACCACCCCCGCGAGCTCCTGTCTCATTGCATGTGGAGCAATTGGATGAGGGACTCTTGAGGGAGACCTTGGCCGAGTAACTATCCCCTGAACCCAACCAAATTCATTCTCTGTTGGGTTCAGTTGTCTATCGTTTCATCCCTATACTCGGCTTCGACATTATATTACTGCATTGCATCTCGTTGTATGACCCCGGATGATCCCTATACCTCATTCTTTGCATTTAGCCACGGATCTGGAGTACCGCTCTTTTGGTCACATTTTCCTTACTTTTGATGGTCTACATGATACCCCTACAGCGGCCCTTTCTTATGTTTCGCTCGCCGTATGGCTTAGCTACATGCCACAATTCACAACCTTACTTCAAGTCGGTATACCACTTGTAATCACCTATCGATGGAGAAATGGAGATTGCCGCAAGGCACAGGCCTGTTCTCGCCTTAGTGGTCGCCAGTAATAGTATACATTTTCACGACAGTGTAGAGATTGTATTTATGAGTCGGTCACACCAGAGATATCATCATTAATCATGTAAACCGTCTAGAACCCAAATCGACCGCATGTCATACCACACGCCTGGATATCCGATACGTCCGAATGGGAATACTAGTCGAATGGAAGAAGCCCGTCTGCGTCTCCGCAGAGGGAGACTGATACGGCAAGCAATCCACTTGAAAATCGTTCGTTTCTGCGCAGAACAGGAACCTTTACTTTAGCAGGAGAAACTAGCGTGCATCGCTTGGATTGCGTCGAGACACGGCACTCACCACAGGCATTTAGGAACGTCTGGAAGGTATCCTCGTTCCGGAGCGTCGCGGAGATGATGAATTCCCGGAGGTGGTAGTTCTCGAAGAGGTCGCGGAGGGTGGATAGGAGGAGGGGGACGAGGTCCACGTCGTAGATCTTTTTCCCGGGGGGTAATAGTATGTTAGTCAGGTCGGTTGTGATGCCTTGTATTTCTGTGCTTGTATTCGCCATGGCCAGAGGATGGTCATGATCATGATCATATGCACTGCACTTACCAGGTCAGCACCGAGTGCAACGTCAAAGGCCAGATCAGCGTTGGCTGACACCGGGGCTGTCTCTGCAGCCTCGTCCTCGCCTTCGCCCTCGCCCTCCGGTTGGCTTTGAGTCAAAGACAAAGGCGTCCCCCACTCCCAAATCGCAGACTGAAAGACAGCAGGGTCAAGCGCATTCCGGCGCATACAATCGCGGATATTCTCAATGAGGGCGGGCTCGCGATCCGTGGCGACCACGCTCCGCACGCCGAGATATTTCGCGCAGAACATGGACAGGAAGCCCGTGCCGGCGCCGAGCTCGATGACCCGGTTCCCGCGCACGAGCGCCTGGCCCTCCGGCGTGGAGAGAAACGAGCCCAGATGCAGGGCTGCTTCCCAGGTGCGGAAGCCTGTTGTGCCAGCCGAGAGGATGAGACCGCGTGATTCGCGGGTGATGATTGTGCGGGTGCTTCTGTCTCCATCTGCATCTGAAGCTGGGCCTGGGGCTGTGTATTTGACATAGGCCAGTTGCTGGGCTTGTTGGAGGGCTGATGGCTTTGGTTGGGTCACGAGCGTGCTCCAGCATTCCATGAGATCATCTGAGATCTCCTAGAGAAAGAGATGTCAGAATGCGAGCGCGAATGTAAGGATATGTCTACTGATTATAAATTATTGCATACAAAGGCTTTGGCTGTAAGCCGGGGCTACTCAACGTAACGTGGTACAGGGGTTTTCATACATCCTCCTCAGGATCCGAAATGGACTCTTCCAGTAGAGACAAAATAATCTTTAGAACACGAGCCCGGTAGTTCACAGGAGGAATCGGCCACAGAACCGCCTCGTTGAACATTCGTTCGTAGAGGGCTGACTGAGTGGCCGATTTGATCATGGTCCTGCCATCGGGGAATTCTAGCAGGTGGGGTTCGACCTGCTGGAAATATTGCGCGACCAGTTTGTCAATAGAGACGCATCTATCATTCTGACTGTCATCTTCGACAGAGGATGATACAAGGGACATATTGCCTCAACTGATCTCATACATCTCTGGAGAGGTACATTGCTTAAGTAACTAGATACCTCTCTATGGAGAACCAAAATTATCGCAGTCGGTCAGGTGCACGCTAACCACAACAGGCTAGCGGAAGCCCTAGCCGAGCCCACAGCTGGAACTGCACAACGAAACGGAAGCAAAATTGAATCGCATTTCGCGAAACCCGGCAACGACAGCAGCGACTTCGACAATCACCCCCAACCCAACCCTCTCGTCCCTGTCGAGTTTCTGCTCCTTTTCTCGCTCGCAGATTCTCGCCGCTGGTGATTCAACTTTCTCGTCAATCCACTCACCGCAATCATGGCCGACACTCCCGTTACCCTGCGGACTCGCAAGTTCATCCGCAACCCCCTGCTCGCCAGAAAGCAGATGGTCGTGTAAGGAGCCCTTTTCTTCCTCCCTATCACGCGCTTGAGAATTTCAGGGAGATGGTCCCTTCTGGTCAATTTTTTTCAAAGTGATTTTGTGTTGGAAGAAAGATTTTGAGTTGGAAGTAAGATTTTGAGTGTGGAACACAAGGAACGGCAAAAATACAAGGGCAACAATGGCAATGATAATGGAGTGAACGGGGTCATCTATCACCTTGGGATACTATCATGGAGGAAGGACCTGGAGATTCTCAAAGCACAGATGCAAAGGATGGTGATGATGAGTTGAGACGATTCTAACATCGACTTCTTACAGGGACGTCCTCCACCCCAACCGTGCCAATGTCTCCAAGGACGAGCTCCGCGAGAAGCTCGCCGAGCTGTACAAGGCCAACAAGGACCAGGTCTCCGTCTTCGGTTTCCGCACTCAGTACGGTGGTGGCAAGAGCACTGGCTTCGCCCTCGTCTACGACTCCCACGAGGCCCTGAAGAAGTTCGAGCCTCACTACCGCCTGGTCCGCATCGGTGCCGCTACTAAGATCGAGAAGGCCAGCAGACAGCAGCGTACGTTTGAATCACCGCCAAGCACCCTAGAGATTGGATGCGTTTCATATCTTCCATGTCTCCTGGGGGTCCTCAACCTAGCATCGCTAATCTTTTCTTCCAACAGGCAAGCAACGGAAGAACCGTTCCAAGAAGTTCCGCGGTACCGCCAAGACCAAGGGACCCAAGAAGAGCAAGGACTAGATGCATTCGGCTTGATCCTGGTGAAAGGAGTTGGAGGTGGACTCGGATATGGGGGCGGACGACGCGGCCAGGGGCTGATGCTGACCCTGCTGGATGTGATAATAGCGGTGGTTTCGGTGGCGCATACTGTTACGCCCTTTATCATGACCATGACGATCAAGACAGGGAAAATTCGAGATTTGGGGTAATTCTCTGGGATGAAAATTCATTTTCCTTTTTTCTTTTGCACTTTCTTTCCTCACTTCCTCTCTATCGCCTGGGCCTCTGGTTTCCTGTACCAGAACTGGCATCCTACAATCATCTCTCTTACCAGCAGCTCCTACCGCAAGTCACTCAATTCAGAAGCCTCCAACATCGGGACTCGGTCGGTGTACTCTTAAAAGAAAAAAGCAACAAAAGATCTGCTCCGGTTATTCCTTGTCTTTGTTTCCGGTCTGCTTTTCGACGATGGTTACTGGCTGGGCCGTAGACTACTGCTTTTCGCAAGAGAGACCCTTGTCTCATGTTTCGTAGCTACTACCTTAGGATTAGCAGCGTACTCAACGCCCGCTTAAGTTTGGTCATGGAATGAACTGACTTGTGGAGTTGTGTACAATGATACATTCCTCTGGTAATGATATCTTATGCATATCGTTCGACTTTGGCTAGTGATATGGGAAGTGATGAGAACGCAGAGCAACATACATAGGCTAGCGTGATGGATATCAAGTCTTTATCCGCCAAACAGAAACGTACTTTGGCGCCTAACTATAGGCAGTATTGTCATTCCTAGCAGATACCAGAGAATCTAACCACAGGCACGTACTTTGTGCTAATTAGTCCGATTATACGGATCGATGGAAAATGACAAATTATAACAGGCAAAAAGGACATCTCAAGAGACAGCGCAACAAACTCCCGCCACGTTGTGATTGACAGAAAAAAGAAAGAAATCTGCCACCCACACTGCCGCTAGTTTCCCTAACAAACAACTGACGTATGAAAAGAAGAGAGGTTAGAAAAAAATCGCCCACCCTGAACCAATACTCTACAACCTCCAATATTAGTGTAACATCTCGATCTGTCCAAGTGCAGAAAAGCACGGTGAGGTATGCGCAGTAAGGTTCGACAGACACTAGGATCACTGCCAAAATGGACGAGACGAAAGGATGCGAGAAAAACAAAATGGAAAAAAAAAATGAGAAGATCCCAAACTAGTCATCAAGCAGAGACCAGCCTATTTCCGGGCAAGACTTCCCTTATTGATCTGCAATCAGAGACGTGCCCAATTTCAGAAGCCACCCGGGTTACTCAGAGCTGAGACGGATGTTCGCTGCAGCTCGGCCGATGTCCGATACTCCGGTAAGACCTCGGTCGCGAGGAGATCGAAGGGTATGGTGCTATGAGTATCCGCATGCCTCGGGCGTGTGTAGGGAAGGCCGTTCATCAGGGTAGCTGTGGAGCCAGTATCGCCCGTCTCAGATCGGTTCTTGCTCTTCTCACTGCTGCTATATCCGTAGATATCGGAGCCACAGCCCATCATAGATATGACCCGTCCGCTGTCCCGGGAAAATGATCTTGTTGATCGGCTTTCTGCGCTCGCTCGGAAGTCATCGGTTGAATCAAGCGTCTCGAAAGTGGTGAGGGCTGTACCAGTAGAGGGGCCAAGATGTGAGGACGGTCCGACCGATGTTACGGGCAGATAATCGAACATTATGTCCTGTGCATTTGATAGACTCGCCTTCCTTGTCTGGTTCAGGCAGTTACCACCAAAGTTCCCGTTCGAGCCAAGCTGCATGCTCGGACGGCCGCCACTCGAGATGGAGGCTCTTGCGGCTAGATGATGTCCGTATCTATATTCCGGGGACAACGGCAATCCGGACATGACTTCAGAAGTCGCGCTTGGAGACGGCACGCCCTGAAGCTGGCTGCAGCCGGACGTTTTTGGTAACGTCCGATCGGCGCCTTGTCCATCCGACGGCGTGCATGTCATTAAACCGTCAGTCGATTGGGTTCCTTGGCCTGAGAACAAGAAGGGATATGAGGATGAGGTAAAAGTGTTCTCCGCATCTTGGGTAGGAAATGCTGTTCCGCTCTGGGCGTTGTTGATCTGGACGTTAGAATTCCATGCCTTGGTATTCCATGCAAGGCCACAATAGTCGGGCAGGATACCTTGATGTGAGCTGGGGAACATGTATGACGACTGAGGATTGTATGGAGTCGGCTCATTCTCGTAGTTGGCCGTGTGATCAAGGCTGAAAGGCTGTCGACTAGAAGGATGCTGGAGGTTGAAGGTACCTAGATCGTAAGATGGTCGGGAGAAGGACCCAAGCCGCACACCGAGAGAGTTTGTTGATACTAGTCCAGACCTTTGGACCGTGTGTGCATACACTCCTAGCCTTGGGGAGGAGGAAACTGCAGCATTTAGTCCTGGATACGGCGACCAGGCGACTTTCGTCTGGAGGTATGATGAATTGACCTTGCAAAATATCAGCTCGCCAATCTCAGTGAGAACATATCCCTCAGGTAGGCTAGTGTCATCTTACCCTTAAGAACTGGCAGTTGGTATTCCCAGAGGCCCGGCAGTTCGAACATCCTTGTCCATCACCAATATCCCCGCTGCATTTGATCTTCCTTTTCCGACATCGATTGCACTGCGAGTGTCAGGACATGCGTTCCTCTTGCTGTTCAAAGTCTACCAAACTATACGCTACTTACTGCGACCTGGATACGGCGCCTGGTAGAGTTCCGACTTCTGCCGTCGATCTCTAGAGCAGGACTCACGGAACTCGTGCCTCTCTCCACCAGCTCCTGTTGGCCATCGAGTCCAGTTGAAGGCGATATTGAATGGCCCTCATGTCTGGATTGTTGATCAAGACCAACCTCATCCCCGGAGGGGTAGTAAGGATGGGTCATGACTTCACCGATTAGTGTTGGATTGTTCCTAAGTCTGAGACTCGCATTCAAGTCAAGACAGATCCGAGGGGGTCGAAACGGCTTCTCTCAAAGATTAGCAGGGAACTTGAAGGAGGTGTTTGAATTAGGGATGATTGTGTCCAGCATGTTCCGATCCGCCTCAGGTAGGAACTGGGAAAGGAACCGGGAAAAGATGACAGGAGGGGGGTGTCCTTCAATCGGAATCAAGGTCTGATTTTAAGTCAATGTGTGGGCCATAATGTGTATGAATGTCTGGGGCTTTCTTTTTTTCTTTTTCTCTCTTATTTTTGACAAGAAAGAAAAATAATAATATCTTTGGTCCCCCACTTTCTAACTGGACCATTCAAATGGGATATTATAGATCAGTCATAAGCTTACCTCAAGTGCTCTCAGTGACTAGTGGAGGTCACTTCATGACTCTCGATCCAGGAAGATGGTCAGTTTGATACCTGAATCTTCAGTCTTTTGTTGTACCAGGAGAGCATATGCATTCTCCCGTGTTGCATTCAGTTCCAACGTCAAGTAGATGGACTCCCCAGAAGCACACTGATGGAAGGCCAGACAGACAGAATCAAAGGCGTTTTAGAGGTTCTGTTTCACAGAGTAACGTTGCACGAGACGAACATGACCTGATGGTAACCACAGCAGGGCCTAGGACACTGGACTGGAGGACTTGGAGCTCTCTGCGCAAGATCCCCAATCAATTGCCACCAAAAAGAGCAAGAAGCTCCACCGTAATCTTCACCTCCAGGAGCCTTGTCTCAGGAAGACGATATGCCTTCTCTCTCCAAGAGCACGTAACGCGATATGCCAAATCAAGATGAGAATTCAGGTTGTTGCAGACCGGATAGCTGCGGATTACGATGGCATGAACTCCCTGGGGCAATATCTATCTAGAGTCTTCCCAGCTGGAAGAAAGATTAAAGAACCATGTTTGCCCGTTGAGATAGGGTTGCTGGGTGCAAGCCTATTGGCCAGGCTTTCGCAGTCTTTAGCATCAAACAAACATCTTCTGGGAGGTCAAAACTCTGCCAGTACTTTTGACATCAGTCTCTAATCTGAGCCAAGTGTCAAGAACGGCCGCAGCCGCGAGCATTCACTTGAAAGCATATAAATGTCTTTGCGGGTGCGGAACGGTTGCCTTACAGACTCGCGCTACAGGCAAACGCATAGTCTTAAGGAGCTCAGTTTGATGTCTCGGATAGCTCGATTCCAGTATGATTCGGACCAATGCGTAAGCTTGAATCGACGTGATCAACCCGTACAAGGCTAGTAGGAGCTCAAAACCATGACTGAATGAATCAGAAAGCGAGACTTAGGAGGAAAGGTAGACTTGGCATGATTTCCAAGTCAGTGGCGCTGTATAATTACCTAGCAATGGCTGGGTAGTCCCCTCATGTCCGCAAGTCCTTCTCGAACACTGGACAGGTCGAAATCAAGAAGCGGAGTCAAAGGAAACAAGAAAGAGGAGACAGGGTTCTTAGACCACAAGAGGATCCAGAACACAATAGCAATTCACAAAATGATTATGCAGAACTGCGCTCTTAGTCAAACAAGAAATAGCAGGGGCGTGGGGCCAGGGGACGATTTAGTATGCACGAAGCTCAGGGGTTCATGGAAGACAGTATCTTCTCAGGCTGGCACAGCCTGCCAATGCCTGGCTGGCAACCCACCGAACAAAGTTTTGCACTGCAAGCCATCCCTTAACCGGAACAGTCTCAATCTGAGGTCATGTCAGTATAGCAAAAGTCCCAATTGACTACTTCATCGACACGACATCAAAGCAGCCAATAGTCTTGATTGCCATTTTGGGATTCAGCCTCCAACAACAGAATGTTTGTCCTGTCTTGCTTTTATTTAGTACTTCTTTCCTTCAATCCGATTGACCGAACAGAACCATGCTCAAGTAGGTTTTGAGCCTGGGCTTGCGGATGCTGCACCGGCAGTTCAGTCGCCAATGCGACGTGGTCGGGTAAAGCGACTTCATTTCCGGACGTTAGAATTAGAATCAAAGGGGGAAAATGCAAAAAGCTTGTGCATTGTCTCCTGTAGAAAATCAGGTCAAAATTGACCGCTGTTGGGATTGGGACCAGCCACAAGATGACAGAAGTTAGTGAAACTTCTCCATAGCTCCTTGGTCCGCTCTCAAAAACTAGTCACAGCCTGTCCAAAAGTAGGAGCAGGTCCAACACATCCACGTGCATTTTTGAAAACGAGCATCCTGCCATTGCTGCTTATCCATTTTCAAGGAGCGAGTCGTGACGCTGTAGGATCTAGTACTGCAGGACAACCCGTTGTCATTCCTTCTTTTCAACGCCTCTGCTGTGAAACTCGCACCGCAAAGAAGGAGAGCAGAGTGGTACATCAGCATTGTCTGTAGACATTGTAACCTGAAGAATAATGACAATTCCCATCATAGGATTAGTTTGTCATAACTCGATCGCCTCTCAATGAATAACTCCACTTGAAGCCAAACGACTGCGTCTCCAAGCCATCTGGATCGACAGTACTGAATTAGTTGCAGCAGCAAACAGTGACTGACTCTGACCCGCAAGTTAATCTGGATTCCGAGGACTTCTCCCATCCAACGGGGGCCTCCCGGATGATATGCCGCCCGATTCAGATAGGGAATGGGTTACACGAGAAGGCACCGGATCATCCCTCCGAATGTGCAGGCACCTCGAAATGATCGATTCTCATTGACGGGGAGGGAGGATTCGTTCCCAAGCAGTGTACGACAGCGAAAGCCTCCATCGACGTCTCATCGATCGTGAAGAACTAGGATTGCTGTAATGATCGCCAAAGGCGACAAGGTCCCATCCCCGGGAGATAGACTAATGTGTGGTGTTTGGTAGATGAACACAGTATCTAGTAGCTTGAGGATCGACGGAGGTGTATGGTGTGGATTGACTATCTTTCGGGGGCGGGTCGGCCGCGAAAGTTGCACCTCACCTTAGCTTCACACGCGCCCTGCAAATCACCTTCAACCTGTCACTCATTTCTACCTACCTCTATCCATTTCCAGTCCCTCTCGCACACCGACTTTGATATTTGGACCTTTAACTTATTTATCTGCGCTAGCTATCAACCATATCCTTGTCACGTCTATCTGGTTTTCGTACGAATCTTCTTCACCGTTTCCTTTTCCATCTACCTGCCGAGCGTGCGCATTGTCGATCTTTGCGGCATCGACTGCAGCCGCTGGTAGAACATCATGAGCGTACTTTTGGAAACCTCCCTCGGCGATATTGTCATCGACCTTCTGGTTGATGAGTCTCCTAAAGCATGTGAAAAGTAGGTCGTCCCAACACTCCCATACTTTGTTTGTGGTGGTTCTTTTGGTCTGTGTGCCTGTTACTTGTTGCAATGTCGAGTGGCTGAACTAGGAACTAAGCAATCCATTTTCTGCCGATGTAGCTTCCTGAAGCTATGCAAAGTCAAATATTACAATTTTTCGCCAGTTCATAGCGTTCAGAAGAACTTCACCTTCCAGACTGGTGATCCTCTCGGTCCCGACTCCCCGGAAAGCGATGGCGGGTCGTCGATATGGGGCTTATTGGAAGGCCCCGTCAAGAGAACATTTCCCTTGGAGCTGTCGCCGAAGCTGAAGCACACCGAGCGCGGAACCGTCAGTATGGCAACAGTACCTTCCTCGCACGATCCCGACCAGCGTCTCGCTGCCAGTCAATTCATCATCACACTTGGGGATAACCTCGACTATTTGGATGGGAAAGCAGCGATCTTCGGGAAAGTTGTGGAGGGCTTCGATGTTCTTGAAAAGATCAACGGGGCCTTCATTGACGACCGAGGTCGCCCGCTGAAGGATATCCGTATCCGCCATACAGTCATCCTCGATGACCCTTACGAAGATCCTCCTGGCTTAGTGGTGCCAGCTGAAAGTCCTTTGCCTTCGAAAGCACAACTAGCAACTGTAAGGATTGCTGATGACGAGGATCTGGATGACAACATGGATGAGGAGGCGATGGAGAAGCTACGGCGAGAGCGCGAGGCCAGAGCGCAAGCATTGACGCTGGAAATGGTTGGTGATCTTCCGTTCGCAGAGGTCAAGCCTCCAGAGAATGTGCTCTTCGTCTGCAAGTTGAATCCTGTTACTCAAGGTATTTGTTTTCCAGATTTTGGTAGAATGGGTCACCGCTAACTATGAGTTTTAGATGAGGATCTTCAACTGATCTTCAGTCGGTTCGGGCCGATTCTGTCTTGCGAAGTCATCAGAGATAAACGCACCGGTGACAGTCTACAGTATGCTTTTATCGAGTTCGAAAATCAGAAGGACTGCGAACAGGCTTACTTCAAAATGCAAGGAGTCCTGATCGACGATCATCGTATACATGTTGATTTTTCGCAGAGTGTGAGTCTGCTTCGAGCACTTCCGTTTGAATGGTGGTCTCTAATAAGGACATTACAGGTATCAAAGCTGTCAGAAAGCTGGCGAAATGCCACCATAGCTAAACGCAGCCAGAGAGGCGGCTTCGGTGGCGTAGCTGAGCTTGAGAAGAAGCGGCAGTATCGGGCGACTGACAACGTCCGTGAGCGGGATGACTATGGCATGGTGTTTGACAAGGGTGAAGCTAGAAGGCGGCCCGCTTCTCGAGAGCGACGTTACAGTCGAAGTCCCAAGAGAAGTTCTTACCGGGACAGAAAAGGCATTCGCAGCCCGAGACAAGACTCACACCGGAGCCGGTACCGCGGTAGATCCGACAGTCGAAGTCCTCGCCGGGAAGATTCATATCGCGATAGAAATCGTGAAAGGTCCTACACTGACGAGCGGCGTGATCGTCGCGATGATGACCGATATCGAGAAGGGCGACGTCGCTAGTTTCCGTGTTTGGGAAGAGGTGAACTATTGGAAAGCGATATTCGAGCAGCCCTACATCAAGGGCAACCTGGTATCTTAGAATTGATCATGCCACTTGATTGTCTGGAGTTTTGTTCACAACGCGGAATGTACTTTTAGCCTTCATATCGGATTAATGAATCGACCTATATTAACTCCCTCATCGGCATGGAATTCTACCTTGACCCCTAAAGGCTTCATACCTTAGAAAACCTACTTCACTCGTGTGGCACTAGTAGAGAGGTACTAGTATCTTCTTTTCTCCCATTATCTAGCTATTGGCCATTAGTCGGTGAAACTGGGTCTGCCGATGGTATGCCCCGCCACAAGAGGACCCAGAGGTCCAAGGATCCAGCTCAGATTGGCCATTCAGGGAGCTTGAATCGAGACAGCCAGAGCTGTTATTTATATCATTCGTAGAACTGGGTCGGCCACTCGGCCATGCTACCAGCCTACCGTAGCTAAAAATACTAGCAGAAGATCGAATGGTCCCGTCTTCCTGGCGGTCAGCGGATGTTGAAATACATAGAAGTTAAAGGCCAAACATCCCAAGCTTCAGCTCAAGTTTCAACTACACCCCGCACTCCTCAAAACGAAACCTCTCCATTTGTTTCTCTCTTTCCTTCTCCTTCTCAACATTTCTCTTCATTTGATACCCTTTGAGGACTAAATCAAATCATCAATATGGCCGCCGCTATCAAAGAAACGGTCTCCAACCTCATGGAGAGATTCCATGGTCATCCAGAGAACGTCCCCCGTGAACCCTCCGCTGAAGAGTTCCAGCAGCTTAGACAAAAGTACACCGATGCAGGCCAGGGACATGTCTTCGCATTCGTCGATGAATTACAAACCGTCGAAAAATCCCAGCTCTTCCACCAGCTATCGAACTTCGACCCCATCCGCATCAATGAACTCGCCGACAAGGCTCTAAACCCTCCCAAAGCCGAAGATGGGCCCGCTTCCCTTGAACCCCTGCCGGACGTCGCCACTGCATCGATCCTCGACTCGGATCCCAAGGATATCCAACAATGGTATGAGGAGGGGCTCAAACTTGTGGCGGGTAACAAGGTCGCGGTCGTCCTGATGGCAGGTGGACAGGGAACCCGTCTGGGAAGCTCCGCGCCGAAGGGTTGCTTCGACATCGGGCTTCCTAGTCACAAGTCGCTTTTCCAGATCCAGGCGGAGAGAATTGCTAAGCTCCAGCTACTTGCTCAGAAGATTTCAGGCAAGGAGGCTGTCATCCCTTGGTATGTCATGACCAGTGGACCTACCCGCAAGCCCACGGAGGAGTTCTTCGAACAACACAAATACTTTGGATTGAACAAGAGCAATGTCATCATCTTTGAGCAAGGTGTCTTGCCATGCATCTCCAACGAGGGTAAGATCTTGATGGAGAGCAAGTCCAAGGTACGTTTTCGCAGCCGCATACTATAGTTTTGCGCTTGTTGGTTTCTGACAGGGAGAAATAGGTCGCTGTTGCTCCTGATGGAAACGGTGGTATCTACCAGGCCCTTCTTACATCCGGTGTACGAGAGGATATGCGCAAGCGTGGGATTGAGCATATTCACACCTACTGTGTCGATAACTGCCTTGTCAAGGTGGCGGATCCTGTGTTCATTGGTTTTGCTGCATCGAAACAGGTTGATGTCGCTACGAAGGTAGTCCGGAAGCGCAATGCTACCGAGTCAGTCGGCCTAATTCTACAGAAGAACGGCAAGCCCGATGTGGTCGAGTACTCTGAGATCGACAAGGAGACGGCGGAGGCCAAGGATCCCAAGCAGCCTGACGTGCTCAAGTTCCGTGCCGCTAACATTGTAAACCACTACTACTCCTTCAAATTCTTCGAATCGATCGAAACTTGGGCACACAAACTGCCTCACCATGTTGCCAGAAAGAAGATTCCTTGCATCAATGAAGATACTGGCGAGTTCTTCAAGCCGGAGAAGCCCAACGGTATCAAGCTGGAGCAGTTTGTCTTCGATGTCTTCCCAATGACTCCCTTAGAAAAGTTCGCCTGCATCGAGGTTCGCCGTGAGGATGAGTTCTCACCATTGAAGAACGCGAGAGGCACTGGGGAGGATGACCCCGATACCAGCAAGCGGGACATTATGAGCCAGGGACAGCGCTGGATTGAGCAGGCGGGCGGTATTGTCGTTACCGAGGGCGATGCCGTTGGTGTTGAAGTATCTCCATTGATCAGCTATGTAAGTCCCTTCCCTTCCCCCTTCATTTCCAGTCTCTTGGAAGAATCCTTGCGCTGATTAGGGCAAATATCTACAGGGCGGAGAGGGTCTTGAATTCCTGAAAGGGCGCGAGATCAAAGCACCAGCTTTCATTGAAAAAGAAGAGTAAAAGAGCCATGGTGCTTTTGTTATCCTTTCCTGTCAGATTATTGACAGGTATATCTTCGTCATTTGCATCAGTATGTCATACACAACCGAAGCATTTGCTCATATGTGGGTCACGCTATCCGGTATGCTGGATTGCTGACCGTATCTGAGCAGCTTCGCACCTACATATTTTTATCCCTTTTCAGTTTCCGTCAGCCGGTGTCAAAGGTTGCATCATGAGAATGTCCCTAGTCTACTTTGCATCGTGATGGATCTCCCAGGAATGGAGCACATCCACTAACAGCAGCTGCTTGTCGTAACAGCAGTTGTGTAATCTCAGAATCCTTAGCCGAAAATAAATACAAGCAGTTAATTTCCTCTGACAGACGTATCTGCGAGGTTCTCCTCTCAATTTTGACAAAGGACAAACCAAAGTATATACTAGTACTACTTTATGCAAAGCGCGGAGAAGCTGTAGATAGCTTTTCCTAGGAACGTGTGCCTCAGGCCGTGCGCAGTCCGGGGAGTTTGCAACCTTACGCAATGCGGGAAAGCCCGGGAGCTAAAGATTTTCACGTTTTGCCCTGTGAAGAAAAGCCCTGGGAAAAGAGCACGGTCTTGGCTAAATCGCTTGATTCAATTCAGTAACCGTCTTTTTTTCGCTTCTCTTTGTGCATTACCAGGAAATATAAGGATCTTTCCCCTTTTTCTTTGCTTTCCTCTTGTGGTTTGGAGGGATTGGAGTGCTGTGAGGGTTCAGTTTGAGCTGCAGTGTAAGTTTAAACCTTTTTTTGTGTGTGTCTGTCTCATTCGGTGTTGGTCGCTTTTTCTTTGTCAGCCCACTTTTTTCGAGTCGAGAGAATGGTGGGCTGTTGGAAGCGCTGCGCATCCTCCAAGGTTCTCAAGCTGACAGCCAAAATAGACCTATTGAGAAGGAGATTGAAGATCGTTGGTTATCTGAAGAGTGAGTCTATTTAAATAAATTGCCTTCGTGACCCGGTTTTTGTTTGGCATGCGTGGACTGGCTCGTCGCTGGCTATGTTCCCTTCGGAGATAGTGTCGCATTGTCGTTGACTTGCCAATCCCATATGAGAGATTGGACAACGATGAGTCGGCCCGGACAGCATACAACTGCGACTTCGTTATTACAATAAAGTTTGAGGTTGTCCGAAGCTTCGAATTGCTATGCATCGTACATCGGACACAATCAATGCGCTACAGACGCCTTCAGCAGCGGGTTTTCTGCAAAATGGCATCAGCGGAACTGACGAAGAATTCATTATATAGCTTAAACCGGAAAGATGTTGCTGTCTCGCCGTGCCTGCTACAAGTGTGGCAACATTGGCCACTATGCTGGTTAGTACTAAGCTGGAGGGGAAAGCTTTGCGCTAGAACGACTGTCGCTGACTGACGTAGAGGTCTGCTCCTCGTCCGAGCGTCTCTGCTACAATTGTAAGTGCTTTGATTTAAGGAGGTCTTTTTTTCAGAATACCTTGCTAATATGTCAATCCTCTGTCAACTAGGCAAGCAACCTGGTATGTACCTTGCGTGATACCTGCCCCCGAACCATAAGTCTGACCCCAAGCGACAGGACATGAGTCCAGCAGCTGCCCGCGTCCTCGTACTACCGAGAGTAAGATCATCCAATCTCAGGCTTTGGAAAGCACAAGGATGTTGACTCGTCGATAATAGCCAAGCAGTGCTACAACTGCCAGGGTCTAGGCCACGTTCAGGCCGATTGTCCTACTTTGCGTCTCAACGGTGGAGCTAACGGCCGCTGCTACAACTGCAACCAACCCGGCCATCTCGCTGTACGTCGCTGTCGACTATACTCTCTCTCCCTTCTACCTTGTGAATCCGGCTGACCTGGATGGTGCTCCAGCGCAACTGCCCCGCTCCTGCTTCTGGTGCCGGTCGTGGTGTCGGTGCTCCTCGCGGGGGATTTAACGGTGGATTCCGCGGTGGGTATGGTGGTTACCCGCGTGCCGCTACTTGCTACAAGTGTGGTGGTCCCAACCACTTCGCTCGTGACTGCCAAGCTCACGCTATGAAGTGCTATGCTTGCGGCAAGCTTGTAAGTGCCCTCACATGCATGATCTCTTTGACTAAGGCGTTGGCTTACACTCTGAAGGGTCACATCTCCCGTGACTGCACCGCCCCCAACGGTGGCCCCCTGAGCTCTGCTGGCAAGGTCTGCTACAAGTGCTCTCAGGCCGGCCACATCTCTCGCGAATGCCCTAGCAACGAGGCTGCTAACCAGCAGCCTGCTGAGTCCGCTACTGCTCCTGCTGCTGCTGCGGCCGCCGCTCCTGCCGCTACTACTACCGTCGCTGAGGTCAGCGTCGAAGCTGCCCCTGTTACGGCCCCTGCTCCCACCGCCGCTGTCGCTTAGACGACCTCCTTCATCTCATCTACGAATCTCGCTTCAAGGGAAGCCCATTTTTACTCCTCTTTTTGTATTAGGGTTTTGCGGAACTCGATCTTGATATCTCTTTTTCCCCCCTCTCACGTTTCTTCCATTGCATATATTATGCCCCCGGTTTCAGGTTTCTCAGCACCGGCCTTTTTTATCACTATTATGTATACGACGAACAAAAGTTTCACGATGTCCCTAGGTTCCTGATGACTTGGATCCTACGCATGGCTCAAGGTTCTCATGATTGGCGTCAATTGTTCTCCCCGGGTATTCTTCTCATTTGAATCGTATGGTGCGGCAAGGAAAAGAAGGAGACGAGGCGAGGCGAAAGGTTAATTGAGCGCAGGAGAGACATTGGTGGACCGGAGTGAGCGTGTTGATATGTATAAGAAGGGTGACAAGATGGTACGGACGAATTTTGATGTGCTGAAGATTGTGAAAGACAAGGTCCCTGGCGCGGTGTGGCGACCTCATCTGCTCGTACTTACTGCCTCTCTTATGCTTATCCAGATGGATAGCGGAAAGAAGAAAAATCCAGAATCAATTAAACAGATGAAACTTCAAGGTGCTGCTCTTTCTGGCTAGTACGCCTTTACGACCACGTCTTCGCGGCTGGCCGGACGACTCTTCTACTCCTCTTCTGCAGCCTCAAGTCTTGAGGGTGATCTGCTCTGTGCCCTGCTCGTCTTTCTTTCATCATTATCACTACTTGAGACTTGGCTGCTCTGTGTCGAGTTTGTTCTGGTCTTGTAGCCCCGTTTCCTGTTACGGCCAGACCCCGTGACGACCGGTCTCCCTCGCGTCTTCTGCTTCCTCCCAGTCCTGTCCCAGATCTTTTCTACTGGACTTCGGTTTATCCTCCTATATATTTTTGCTATTATCATTCTATCACTATCTTCTTCTAAGTAGCCATTACGAGCACTTGATAAGTCATAATGCCTGAATCGGAATCAGGGGATGAGTTTAACGACGATGTAGAGTCTCTTTTCCTTTTTCCTGCTTGTTTGCTGAAAGATCAGGTCGCGTTATGTCTCACAGACGGTTAACTCTTGATCTCTCCAGGTCTTTATCGTCGATATCGACAGCATTCAAGCTCATGGTACACCTCATCCTACTGTGGGCATTCCTGTTCGAGCTGACTGGGCTTGAAGGTATTGGCGCAGCAGACATCACTAAGCTCAAGGCAAATGGTTTCTATACTGTCGCTGTAATGCACCCCTTCTGCTTTTTCTATGCTGTTGTTGTGTTCTTACATGAATTCGCTCTCTCCAGTCGGTTCACGGTGCCACCCGGAAGACGCTTCTTAAGATAAAGGGTTTTAGCGAGGTCAAGGTCGAGAAGATCAAGGAGGCTATACAAAAATGCTTGGTAAGGACTATCATCAAGCCTGTGCCCCGAGAATCACGGTGAGAAGCTCGTCTGACATTGCTTAGCCAGCTGCATCGGGTTTCATAACTGCTATGGAGTTAAGTCATCAACGCAAGCGAGTCGTCAAGATTTCAACGGGGAGCAAGCAGTTTGATTCAATTCTCGGAGGGTGAGTTACCGGCATTGAACCGGACATGCACTTAGCTGACTTCCCCATAGTGGTTTCCAGAGCATGAGTATTAGTGAAGTCTTTGGAGAATTTCGTTGCGGCAAAACACAACTGTCTCACACAATGTCCGTCGTTGCCCAGCTTCCCAAGGAGATGGGTGGTGCAGATGGCAAGGTCGCCTATATCGACACTGAAGGTACCTTCAGACCAGAGCGCATTGCTCAGATTGCAGAGAGATTTGGCGTCGATCCGGATTCTGCTCAGGAAAATATTGCTTATGCTCGAGCTCTCAACAGCGAGCATCAGCTGGAACTACTCAATACCCTGAGCAGAGAATTCGCAGGAGGCGAGTACAGATTGTTAATAATTGACAGTATCATGAACTGCTTCCGAGTGGATTACTGCGGACGAGGAGAACTTGCGGACCGTCAGCAAAAGCTGAACCAGTTCTTGATGAGACTTGCACATATGGCTGAAGGTGTGTAGTTGTCGATATCCTTCCCGATACTTTACATGACTAATCCAGATATTTCTCGCAGAGTTCAACGTCTGTGTCTTGATGGTATGTTTACTACCTCTTCGCAGCGAATCAAGTCTCACGTCAACCTCTAGACAAACCAAGTCCAAAGCGACCCAGGCGCAAGTGCTCTATTTGCGGGAGCTGATGGCCGTAAGCCTGTTGGTGGCCATGTCCTTGCGCATGCATCCACGACCCGAGTCCTCCTTCGCAAGGGTCGTGGTGAAGAACGTGTGGCGAAGATACAGGACTCTCCAGGTTTGTTTTCTTCCCACACTTTCAACAGAACTGGTCTGATCGTCTAAAGACTGCCCTGAGCGAGAGGCGACCTATGTGATTACCAACGGCGGGATCAATGACCCAGACAAGGTCTAATCTGATCTCCATGCGTGGGAGAAAGGAGCATACGATTACAGTGTGGGATATCACACCCGGTGAGCGAGATGGGCAAGCGAGATGGAAGGCGCTAGCTTGTTGAAAATATTGTTGATTTCGAGGGATTTGCAAAAAGCCATGTATGAGATGGAGATGTTAGACTGTTATGGGATGTCCTAGATATTTTGTTTGAGTGGATCTACCATGTGCTATTCCAATGTAGTTATGAGCTGTCGATCTGCGTGGTGCTCCGCCTAGTCTCCGCCTTCCGAAATTATTCTAATTTTCCGCTAGAGCAAAACTTCTCAGTAACCAAAAGAAGGTATTTCTTCACCGCGCAATTATTTCGTTCGTAGCGACAGCCGGTCGCTCATATTTTTCAGTCTGCCAAAATGAAGAAACAGTCTCTTGAAATAGCAGGTTACGCAGTCCTGCCTGTTCAACTCCCCGAGTCACGAGCGTTCCCAAAGCCTGCAACACATTACCTCTACCTCCGGTCTCACGAACCTCGCATTCCCGACGCCGACTCTCCCCGTTCTCTTTTCGTCGTCAATGTGCCGATAGACACAACCGAGCTACATTTGCGCCACTTGTTCGGTACACAGCTCTCCGCGGGTCGAGTCGAAAAAGTTCATTTCGAGGGAGTTCCGACGAAGAAAGGTTCCGTGGCCATTACACAGGGCAGCGTCTCGAAAAGCAGAAAGCGAAAGAGGGTTACGGCAGACGAACTGCAGGACCAACTCGACGACATTTCGTTACCATCAACATGGGACAGAGAGTTGCAGAAGAGCGGTGCTCACGCCGTTGTAGTCTTCGCGGACAAGTCGAGCATGGAAGCCAGTCTGAAAGCTGCGACCAAAGCCGCGAAGAAGGGCGCCAAGATTGTCTGGGGCGAAGGCATCGAGGATAGGTTACCTCCGCTAGGACTCCAGCGGTATCTCAACCACAGTCGGGCGTGCTACCCGGATCGGGCTGACCTGCTTCGCACGGTGAACGACTTCATGACTGTGTTTACGCAGGTTGCGGAGGCTCGGAAGCGTGAGGAGGCTCGCAGGGCTCAGGAGCCGGACGAGGATGGGTTCATTACTGTCACGAGTGGGCCGAAGCTTACGTCTATTGCGCATGAAGAAGAAGCTCGGGCGCTGGTTGAGAAGCAGAAGAAGAAGCAGGAGGGTCTGGAGGACTTCTATCGGTTCCAGTCGCGTGAGAAGAGGAAAGAGAGGCAGAACGAGTTGCTGAGGAAGTTCGATGAGGACCGCAAGAAATTGGAAGAAATGAAGAGGCGCAAGGGGAAGATTAGGGTGAGTCATTGCCTCTCTCGGATTCATTCTGGTACCTTTTGACTGACTACTCTACAGCCTGAGTGATGTCTCTTGTTCAATGTTCAACAAAATATCCCGTTTAGCATGGCGTTTTGGACGGTTGGGCCCGAAAAGTTTCTTTTCACATGATAGAGAGGGTAAAGGACTGAAGGTTATTGAGTACATGTGAGTCAATCCTTCTCCTATTTTCTCATTTTCCGTTTGACCCAATTCAATGATGAGCACGCTGGGGCCAGAGTAGCAAGACTCATTTCGATGTCATGCAATGCCTTCAAAAACCAGCGATAAATTAAATCTTCTCACCTCTGAAATGGAGCCTTTCTCCATAGTCGCTTGTTCCTCGGCCATCCACCACAGTGTGCTAACAATATGCTAACAGATTTTATTGAAACAGATGTACAGATCTCGAGGCTTTTCTGGTAAATATTAGATATCTTAGGACGTTCGAGAAGCAATACAACGCGGATCTTTAGATCCGTCATGCCGGCGATTTTTGAAGATTAGTTCGTACGGAGCTGTTTCATCGTTGCTCCTATACAAGCCTTTTATATATACTATCCACCCTTGTCTCGAGACCAAGCGACTCAGAGCCTCCTGTCTTTCTCATCCATTAGAGAGAGAGAGGTACATGGTAGATAAAGTAAGCCAGCCACATGGGAGATGCGCACAGACCAGTTGACCGAAAGGCTTGGCAATGACATCTTCAACCCAACATCATATGACCGATTAAGGTGTCTGAAGCATTATCGCAAGTTACAGACTTTCGCTTGGGAGCTTCGGACTATCCAATCAGAAGAGCATAGTGAGAGTGGCGTATCGTATTTCTGGTTGAATCATACGTTGTGGTTGAACGAAATATCAGGCCCGAGGAACGAGGATATATATTGAACCTTGCGCCTTGAGCTTACCGTTGTTCGGAACTACAACATTTATATAAACTATCGCCCTTGGATTGTTTCTATAGCCTATTCGAGTCTCGCCATCACATCACTGTCAATGGCATCAACCGCACCTGATGGCCCCGGAGCCGGGGGCTTCATCCAGCCGTCTCTTCCGTCACCTGCACCGTCATCTAAGTCAAGCTCAACAGCGACTCCGACCGCGCTCCCAAAGCCAAGGTCACATCCACTCAAGGCAGGGTCGATGAAAGAGGCGACTGTCATCAATCATATTGACACGCAGCTTTTGAGAATCAATCGGCGGCACGCCAAGAAGTTCAGCAGCACATATGACGACCAGTCCCAGCAGGACCCGGAGAGAGGCTACGAGAGCTTCCAGGAAGTAGCGAGGGATATCGAAGGACTCATTGATGTTCTCTGGGTTAGCGGAACACGTATGTCTTGTTTCTTTTTCTTCTGACATAAATGAAGCTTTCACTGACGGTTCTCAGCATCACTGCAAATACCGTACATGATCTCTCTGGCGGTATTGGTCAACTCGTATCTCCCGGATTTCCCGTTCTCGCCCAAGCCGACTTTCCGGCTATTGAGAAAGTTGGATGCGGTCTTTGCTTCGCTGCTGCTCGGGGAAGATGTTGAGTCCGGGGCTCCGCTGTCTGGGTTCGAGAATAACCGTAACCTCATCTCCATGACGGAGAAGGTCCGGATTAAGAGTATTGCAGAGACATGTCGGGTTGCTGTTGTGGAAGCCAGGGAGAAGGACAAGTCGGTAGTTGGGGAGGAGGGCGACGAGAACTCGAGTGATGACGAAGATGAGGATATGGATGGTGATGGTGCTTTTGTTACGGAAGAGTATGAGAGTATTGGGAGGTGGGAGATGGAAACGGCCAAGGTCTACGAGAGGACGATTGAACTGCTCGGGGATGAACTGGGGAAAGCTGGCGAGTTCTGCGATAGTAATTTTGCAGCTGGCGAGTCGAAAGAAGAATAGGTGAATTGAAGATACTGTGCTCGCTTTTTAGTAGACTCTGTCACAGTATGCCCATTCGATCTCATGTATTCTCTTGCATTGCGGATGTTCTGACCCTGCCGTGCTTGATTGAATAATATACAGTTCGTCTTTGGCGATAAACTCGGTTGAATCTGATAACGCTAGGTTAAAGAACCTCGCAATCGACTCAAGCCGGCGCCGTCCTAGCTCTGTCGCTAGCACTGTTCTCCCATGATTAGAGGGAAACGCGTACCAACACTTGATGGAGCTTTTGTCAGCAATGAAAAGACTTCTCTAGGAGATTGACAAGGCGCTCCCCACTTCGTGAACAAAGCAAATTGAGCGTTTCAGTATGTTGGTTGAGAAAGAGCAGAAGACCACGCTTCTATGAACCATTCATAGTATTCTAGATGTTATGAGAGTATATTCTACTACCCCGGAGCAAGGAGTGCTTGAGGTTGATATTTGACGAATCTTCCTTCTCATCCCATCAATATATTTCTGTCTTTCTGGTATTTTTGTTGGGTGGTGAGACTGATTAAGTGCCCGCTTGTTGGGCAGTGTTGAAGTCCCGTTCCATGGTTCGATTATTACATTATAAATGCGCTTTGGAGATGGCCCTGGGGAGCATTATGAGCTCGCGTGAGTCCGATACTGTATGATGTAGACATGTACATATTGTAGACAGAATCCTCGTGAGTTGGCATCATTTTGGCAGGGTATTCAGAAACAAACCTGAGGCAGCTTATTATGACAATACATACCTTAGTAATGTTTCATGTGTACCTAGGTAGGTCGGTATGGAACGCATACTAGGAGGCAAGGTCAGTGACAGACGTATCCAAGACCAGGTGGACATTTGCATGAGTTGAGGGTCGAAATATCTGCAAGGGGCCTTGCATCCTGGGGTACGAGATTGGTATTCCACCCACGACAGGCTTAGTACCGGTTACTTGACACAGAGTGTGGCATTGGAAAAGGATGTTCAAATTGGAAGGTGACTTAGAGTCTATCCTTCCATCATAATCAGTCTCTAATCATCAAAAGTCAGCCCTCCATATCACCGTATGGAGGTCATGCTCCCGGTCAGTAGTGGTCGGTACAATATGCAAGGACGACAACCTTAAAGCAGGGATGTCATTCACCCAACACAACTGGAACGGAATTCGAACGCTGAACGCTGTGCTTGTGTAATGTCCCTTACTCATGCTCAAGTGCTACTGCTACATGACTTATTAATCATGATGCTCAATCAATAGCCGAAGAGGCCACCGCGTGGTATCAAAACCTAATTGACATGTTCATCGCGTCGCGTACGCGTGCCATGAAGTAAGATTGAGAAGGATTCTCGAATGTCAAAGAACCAACTCAACCGAGATATGACACGGCCTAAGATTGGATACTAGAGAGGTACTAGTAATATCAATTGCGGAGTAGAAGGATTCAATTCAGTAGCATGAGCATAATAAGTCTCGTATTCGAATCTCGTGAGGCTGAGGTTGTAACTGCAAAGAACGCCAATCTCTGTCTCTCGTGGGGAACTTGGCTGGACGGTGGACACGACGACACGTACCTTACAGGGCCCAGAAGGCTAGGCCATACAAGGAAGCCAGAACGCATACCGAAATTTTACTGTCCAGGTAGCTTTTCTAAGGCAACGTCGGATGGCAGTCTCCAGCCAAGGATACAATCATATCCAAGTCTCCAATTATTTCATGAATGTGCTTTGGTTGTTGGTGGAGTTCAGCTGGCTTCTTTCCTCTCTTTCTTCATGTAGACTAGACCTGAGAAGTGTACAGTAAGTATCTCAGAGATAACCTGCTGGCAGGCCGTCTAGATAAGGCGCTGGCTGCTGGTTGCTGGCTTAGGCACTAATATGCCTATGCCTCTTAGCAGAAACAATACCTAGCTATCAATGGTTTACCTTGCTTCTTGAGAAATGTATTGATGTACAGCCGCTACAGCGCCAGTGCTGTACACAACTACACATAATAATGAGTCTGCCCTGACCATGGCTCTGGGGCAGAAAGTGGGTCTTTTTTTCAGCCTTCCAAACTTCAAAGCCCTCTGTATCTTATGGCTGAAAGACTTTAGTAAGTGGCTGCTTTCCTTGTCCTCGAGTTCTTTGACACTGACTTGTACAGGAACATAAGAATCTTTGACACTGCTGGTTGTGTAGTCCACCTTCCTGCTTCTACACCATAGGTGAAGTCAAGGAAACTTAAATCCAAGGCATAACTGGTGTGGCTCCTCACGGTAACCGATCTGCAAAATTACCTCAGTTCTCAACACAGTTTGAATGACCGAGACTAGAGGCGGAGCCATAAAAAACAACACTTATGACGATAAGGCCCATGGACACGGATGGGACCTCGACGAGTGAGAGTGCAAGAAAGAGATGAGAAAGCCCTTTGGAGTTCCTTAGCCTCAGACTGCATGTGCATCGCTTCAGATCCTTGCAGATTCTGTGCAGCAGCATTATTAATAATATTATTACTTTTCAATCTTGACCAGTCTGTAATATTACTGTACAGGTTGGTTACAACCTGACATGATATTCCTCATCATCGCTTGAACTTCTCTATGGACTGATCCAATTCATAGGCCACCTTGAGTTCCCTAAGTCTTCAGCTGGAGAATTGAATCTGGAGAGTAAACAACTCTCCTCCAGCATGCCCTATCCAGATTCTATCAGTGATATCGTCAGCCGTCTATCTGACCCAAAGTTCACTGGCCGAGCTCGGTCTTGACCAGGGATAATGTGGAACGAACCATCACGAGAACTGTTCGTTCTGCTTTAGCTATGTCCTTGTATCCCAAGGATCATACTGGTCGCATACCTGAAGCTACCCCGTCGTAGTTTTCGCATCTAGAGCAGAAGAGAATTAGCAACATGATCAGGGCCTCGCTAGATGAGGGAGATAGGTACCTGTAGATGGCCTAAGTGAGCCCGTACCTGATTTTCGGTATTACACCACATGTAAGTGACCGGTAAGGCCGCGATCCCACCATGAAATCCAGATCTACAAAGTGCGCTAGACTAGGTACCAGCTAGATAACTATTAACTACAGCCTAGGGCCCTGGAGGTAACGTAGAACTAACCTGGGCAGGTATCTACATTATTGCGCTTGAGAGCCTGAACGCCTGAGCCACAAACCCTATCCAGGCATTGAGTGGGTAACAAAGACAAGGACAGGCTTCTAGTTGCAAAAATAGATGCTACTACTAGGTAGGAAAATATCATCGTAATTTAGATCTTTTTTTAAAAATTTTTCTTAGTATTGTCAGTTTTGAAAGAAAGAGAACAAGAAATGATTCGGCGAAATGCTGTCCCACACCTGGCATTATTGGTACTGGAGGATACTGCGCCCCTCATCTCTTCCAATTCTCTCCTCCAGGCAGTGCATCCTGGTGTTCAAACCTGTAAGGTACAGTAGGTATTATTATTACCTTACTAACTATACCTAATAATTATTATTCTTTGAATCTTGTTTCCGTTTGTTCGTTCGTCTAAGTAAGCTACCTATTCTGCCCTACCTACCTGCCTGCGTTAGGTTGGTTGGTTGGTTGTAATTATTATTCTTCTTTCCAGGAATTCTTCCCTCTTTTTCCCTTTCCCTCTTCTTTTCCCTCTTCTCCCCTCCATCGTCTGAAGAAGAATATCTGACTCTTCTACCCCTCCTCTTCTCTTTTCTTCGTAATCTCTCTCCTTCCTTCTCCTGTTTCTTGTTCTTGTCGGAAAAGACGGAGTCGGTTTGCGGATAGTTCTGTTACCTCTTCTTGTGCCTTTTTCACTTTTTTCTTCACTTTTTACTTCTCCACTTCGCCAGTCTTCATCGTCCTTGGTGTCTCTCGTCTCGTCGTTGTCTTCACGAGTAGTCTCGCCTTCGCGCCACGCCAATCGATCGCATATCTTATTTTCCTTTTTGCCCTTGCGAAAAGAAGTCAACTTTAAAGGCGCTTCTATTTGATATACCTGGTAAGCCATATTGAGTTTTCTTTGCGCATTACATCGCCCCGCACGGCCCAACAGGGCCATCTTCCCTCTCATATACCATCCCTTCTGTTCAGAAGCGGTGGTGCACGTTTTGGAGCTCAGAGTCTCTACTCTGGGGTTCTACATTCTCCCACCGGCCAATTCCTTCGCTATCACTCTTGAATGCGGTGGTTACGAGGTTCGTCTAAGAGTCCGTCGGCGCTGCCCGTCACCTGCGCAAAACCGATTGCTTTCTCGCCTTGACAGAGGAGCCCGATACATATCGGACAGTCGGACCAACTCATAACGTCTTTCGATCGTTTCTTCGACTTTGTCAAATATACAATCCATTGTTATGGCTTTTGGTCCGACGGAAAATTCTGTTGTCTGGATTGGCGGGGACGGTCGCAACCGGAGCGGACTTGAACCAACGTTGACGAAAGCGGCCGGCAACCTGGCGGAGACACAGCTTCACGCTTCACAATAATCAATCGGTTCCATTTCGGTCGCTTCGCCTAGCGTATCAACATCCCGAATTTTCTGTCATTTCGGGAGCTTCAGTCGGTGCAAATTCCGTCTTGGCAATCAGTGAATCATTGCGCTGAGTCGAATAACGGGAATCGCGCTCAACATTGGATGACATGCTTCGGGAATCGGTCGTCGGTGTCTGCCTCACGCTATACTTTGACTTCAGTCACTCAGCGCTCGTTTCTCAAATTCTGCGATATCCGGGCTCACTTTGAAGGCGCTCGCCAATTCACTGGTTCAACCGCATTCCTATTGTGATTTTCTGAACCATTATTCATCATTGCCTCAATTATATCTCACTTTCTGAATCCTCATTTTACTAACCAGTACTTGTGCATCCGTCACAGGGAGTGAACGAACCTTTTCAGTTTTCTTTCGAGTATAAACGAGCGTACGCTGTTCTCTCCTTAACGACTCACAACGAATTTTCGGTTGAACGAGCCGTTTTCGGGATAGAACGATTTTTACGTGCTTTGAACTTCAGTTTCGAGGTATGTAAGGTCTCCGATTGGACCTGTCAGCCACTTCTGCGCCATCACACCTTCATTACATTCGATGGATGCTATTTTACGCGTACTTCGTTAATACTAATTGCTATGATTCCAGATAACGCTAGCGTGATTCCTATCTTTACGACCGTCGGATTTTAGTCAACATGTCTTTCCAAAACTTTGACTCTTTCCAGAACCAGCACCCGTCAGCCGACGCTGCTGCTGCTGCTCCAGGCGCTCCGGCAACTGCGGATACCACCATGACCGGCCAGGCTGACCCTACCACTGGCTCTTTCCAGGGCCCTGCCCCCGGCGAGCCCTCCGCTGCTCCTGTCGCTCAGCAAGGCAATGATGGAAAGACCACTCTCTGGTACGCTTGGCCTCGATCTTCGCGCTTATGCGCATATTCGAGACGCTCTGTTCTCTTTTTTGCTGACTACAATTCAGGATGGGCGAGCTTGAGCCTTGGATCGATGAGAACTTCATCCGCAACCTGTGGTTCCAGATGGGCGAGCAGGTCAATGTCAAGATGATCCGTGACAAGTTTTCTGGGTGAGTTTATGGGAACTTCTTACTCTTTGGAAGGCGATCCTAATGTTGGTAGTAGGAGCAATGCCGGATATTGCTTCGTCGACTTCGCTTCCCCTGCCGCTGCTGCCAAGGCCCTCTCTCTCAACGGTACCCCCATGCCCAACACCAACCGGGTCTTCAAGCTGAACTGGGCCACTGGCGGCGGTCTTGCTGATAGAAGGTGAGTAATGTACCATGTGAATTTGGTTCTCAAAACCCGGGTCTAAACGGAGATTGACTTGTGCAGCCGTGACGACCGCGGTCCCGAATACTCCATCTTTGTTGGAGATCTCGGCCCTGAAGTCAACGAATACGTCCTTGTTTCCCTGTTCCAGAACCGGTTCCCGTCCTGCAAGTCTGCCAAGATCATGACCGACCCCATCAGCGGCATGTCTCGTGGCTATGGTTTCGTTCGCTTCTCCGACGAAAACGACCAGCAGCGTGCTTTGACCGAGATGCAGGGCGTTTACTGCGGCAACCGTCCCATGCGCATTTCCACTGCCACCCCCAAGAACAAGGGTCCTGGTGTTGTTCCCGGTGCCATGGGCATGCCTGGTCCCGCTGGCATGTACCCCCCGATGGGTGCTCCTCCCATGGGATTCTACGGTGCTCCTCAGCCTATGAACCAGTTCACTGACCCTAACAACACAACCGTTTTCGTCGGTGGGCTCTCTGGTTATGTCACCGAGGATGAGCTCCGCTCTTTCTTCCAGGGATTCGGCGAGATCACCTACGTCAAGATCCCTCCTGGAAAGGGATGCGGTTTTGTTCAGTTCGTTCAGCGCCACGCCGCGGAGATGGCCATCAACCAGATGCAGGGATACCCCATCGGTAACTCCCGCGTGCGTCTCAGCTGGGGTCGCTCTCAGAACAACTCCGGCCCCGCTGGCAGCCCTTACCGCCCTGCTCCTCCCCCGCCTCCGATGTACCCCTCTATGGGCATGCCCCCAGCGCACCAGTACGGTGGTTTCGCGCCTATGAAGGTTGGTAGTCTCAATAATACTTCTGAAGCCCCTCGATCATCTGATGAAGCTCAGTTCGATTAACGAAGACTTGAACAGTAAAAAGCGTTCGTTATTCTGAAGCACCTGCAGGAGTTTTGCGTCATTCCAACGATGGGTCTTTTGTGTCATAACACGTTTGCTATTTATTACTGCGAAGGCTCCCCTCTATAGCTCTTGATGGGCATTCTCTCCTGTGCTACTCGTTTGATCTCGTATGAGCGCTTTATTCACCGCAAGATTGAGCTCGTTTCTATTTAAACCTATCTCAATGTTCTTCATTATGCCATTACCCCTTTCTTGATGTTTCTCTTGTTGTTCACCCATGCCCCGATGTTCCCTTCTATTCTCGTCATATTCGGCCCCTAGGTTATGTTACTCATGTAACAGCAATTCAAATTGTTTATGCGCTTTCACCCTTGCCTTTTTCCGTCTTCCCTCCTGTCTCCTATACTCTTCGGGCAGGCATTCTGCGAAAAGTTCATCTCTCATGTCTTTCTCATGAAGCAATCAAGTCCAATCGTATTCCGCTATGAGGATGCTACGTCATGCTTTTTGCTAGACAGATGGCCTGTACAACACCCTTGTTTGTCCTCCTGTTTCTTCGATTTAGGTTTCATGGAAGATCAATTTTTCCCACTCGTTTAACCCTTTCTTTTGTGCGCAAGAGGTCTATTATGACCATGAAACCGGGTGCGTCCCACAGGCATTGTGGGAAGGAGGCGGATTCTCGTCAGTTCATCATCATATCATTGTAGGCCCTACGGAGGATTCATCGTTTGTTAATCTTCGCGTGCCTATGAAGTTCGCTCGGTGGCTCAATTGCATCATTGTTAAAGGGTTAGCGTCGGTCTGTTACGCGAGTGCGAGCAGTCTCTGGGCGTTCCAAGTATAGCAAGCGTTCGTAACCTTTCTGGTCCTTTGCGACTCTTGGAGAGGTCTTCTGTTGCTCGAATATTCATCCACGTCTGGCGTTTGATCTCCTATCGTTTGTCTGCCCTCCACGGATGATTCCCCCTTTGCTGACTAGATTGGTGTGTTCATGTGCCGCTGCCTCTTCAGAAATCGGAATAGCGAAATAGATAGCCTTCAATACGCTTTTTTTGCCCCTCTATGCCTCTCAGTATGCCTTATCATGGTACAATGCTTTCTCCTACACTATGTTGCATATCAAGCAATAGGGATGCAAGTGTCTCGACCCAGAGTGTCGTGGGTTCGTCTCTTTTCATGCCCTCCTTCCCATTTAGGAAACCGTATTCCCAACTTGCCTATCGGAGCAGGAGCACCCATTGGTACCTAAATATCGTCTGCTTTTGTCTTCGCCTTCACCTCTCCCTCCGTTGACTATCGTCCTTGAGGTCAGCTACTCAGGACTTCTCGTTTTGTCCTTGGTCTGCACGTGCATGTGCTTTCATTTACTTCAGTATTCTCTACAACCCAGCTTCATGATTCAGCTCTCATTCTTCCCGAGACTCGAAACCGCATAGGTTCAGGATGCGATACGAGAACTGGGATGTGCTGCTCTTCCCTGAGAGCTCCAAGGTGCCGATTCAGGAGTTCAGGACACAATGTTTCGTGACCCAAGAGGAAGGTCGGTGCACTCCAGCCAGCAACTACGACAGCCCTCACTCATGCCACTGCAGTGGAGACTCCGTATATCAACAGTGCTGCCGTCGTCAATCCTGGCTCTTACTTCATGCCGCGAGCTAGCGTGGTCCAACTGCCAGTCCTCACCACTTTCATCCCGAGTTTGCCTCAGAATACCCCGTTCCGAGTGTCTGTTCATAGCTGGGACAAACCGCGTCCTAGCCTTTTAATGGAGAGTTTGATGCAACCGGATGATGCCTTGCTCTTCGAGATTCGGATCTTCATTGATGGGCTATGTGTTTCGTGAGTCTATTCATCTGATACAACCCGTTTGAGCTCAAGACATGTGCTAATTTGATCTACAATCCGTGATAGAGGAAGTGTGTTTGGTCAGAGAACTGCCTGGCCGCACATTATTGGTAAAACTTGGACTTCTCATCCCTTATACACATTGCAAGATAGCTAATTGCTTGTCCTTCTATCCAGAATTAAGTTCTCGTATGGATCCCCCGCCTCTTGCCTCCTCTTCTGAGAGTATTCTGACAGTCTTTGAAGATGTTGATAAGAACGGAGATCAGGACTACCTTCGCTTCCCACCTTTCCACCAAGAGATTCTGGAACAAAGACATTGGGAAGCTGGAGACTTGCATGGTAGGATCAGAGTGGTCATAGCTGAGGGATTTGCTCGGCCAAATCGCAACCCTCCGTTCGAGAGAGTCAAAGATGTAATTGCGTTTTCCTTCCAGCATGCGCCTCTGCGTAAGTACTTCCTGATTGGTCTCTCTTCCTTCTAACCTAGTGATCTCGGCTGATCCCAGAGCAGAAGTCCTAGAGTGCTCTAACATTGCCTGGCCTAATTCTGGCATGTGGTCCCGTGGGCAGCGCGTCTTCAAATACAACGCTGGAAGCGTTGTAAGCGGTGCAAAGCAAGAAGAAGACCTCCACGCCCACTCGCCTACTCGACATGAGAATCGAAACGTGGTAGCTAGGAGCAACCAGGCCAGTAACCCAGCGGCTTATACAGCTTGGCCGTATAGGAATTATCCTCCACCTCCCCCGCCTCAGTGGCAAAATAGCAACAGGGAAACGACTTGGGCATATCCGCCTACTCAAGAACCTCTCATGGCGGATCCTTTCATCGATCCACACATACTTGACCCCGCTGCGCGCCATCGAGGAGCAAGACCATCTTGGGAGGATGTGTGTATGCCTGATTATATTTCCAGTTCATCCGGCAGCCGCGCTATATCCAGCATGACCGGTATGAGCTACGAGCATAGCAAGCAACCAAGCATTGTTACTCCTATTGACGAGGAAACGTATGCTCAACTTTTCGAGGGAGTCAGTCCCCCAAAACCTCTGGCCTGCAGTTCTCAAGCACCGAAAACTACGTCATCAGCACTACCTCCTGTTGCTTCTAAGCTTTCTGCTGCTGCTGAAGAGCGTGCATCGTCTTGTGTCAAGACTGCAAGGCGCCCGTCGATTCTGAAGGAGCTTTCGCAGCCAGGATCCAGAAGCGTCTCTGGTTCCAGCGTCAAATCCAATCTCCCTGCCGAGGGATTGCTGGAAGCCGCAGCAACTTGCAAACTGCACGTTAGTCCAACTACGCAGATCAAGAGCCGGAAGGAGGGAACCTCTTCGGATAACAAGGAGAATGAAGCCTCTGGCGAGACACCACGCCGGGATAATGACAAGGTCGACCGTACACCTACCAAGCTCACTGTGCGCACAAGTGGAAATTTCGAGACACCCATTGAGTCCAGACGACGCCGTTCTACTACGGGTTCTGCTCGTGGAGGTGTAAGTCTCATTGCTGAAAAGGAGACGGTGCTTCTCAGTCCGTCCAAGAACCTCACTGTGGTCGAAGATCATGTCACCGTGGTCGAAGATCATGATCAACACGCAGGCTTTGATGACTTTCTCGATGCGAAACTTCAGATTATCGACACTGCTGCTGATACAGTTGACATTGACTAACTCGGGCCACCAACATGATGCTCATAAGTACTGACAGCGGCTGATAGCTGCTGACGGGTCATGTATTCTTCGATTGCTTTGAGCTTTGCTTGGGTTGCTTTGTCTGCTAAGTCTTCTGTCTCACACTTTCCGAAGCATCCACACTCATTGATTGTTATATATGCTTATAGCTATATTATTACTGACGACAAGTCTGACTGGTGTTAAAGAGAGGTGTTTATCGATGGACCTTCCGTCAAAGAAAGGCGTTTAGTATGTTTAATTGGTCAGCGCATCTTTCGTCAAAGGTTTTATAAGTAGAAAAATCACCATATTACCCCTATGGTCTGTATGACAAAAGACTTCACACTAAACAGTTGTCTAGTGAAGATCCATGCACTTCTAGAGTTATCTCATCACCCTGTGCCTTCTGAGTTTGCTATTAAGTTTCCTACAGGGGTGCTGCTACTGCTAAGCACATTATAATTAGTATATAAGGTAGGAATGTGAATGAGGACTTTGCCAGCCCTTGCTAGGCTATATCGGAGAATGCTCAGGCTAAGTATTTTCAAGTAGCGAGTGTATTGACAAGGCAATGGAGGTAGTTCTTTGCGGCAGATGACTTTGACAAACCAGTTTACCTTAGCAGGTCCCATACAATCCTGACAGCTTATGCTTTGTTCAATCGACAGAGGTATGAATCATACTTGCGAAGATGGAACGAGGGTAGTTGCTGCTGTTCAATTCTCTACAATTGATATAGAGTCCTAAGGACATGAGCTTCGTTTGTCCCCGACGCACGCTCCGCTACTCATACATTTGAACCCTCTCAACGATGCACACTCCTTTAGCCATACATTCGAACCCTCTCTGCGATGAAGATGGATCTTAGCGGCTATTACTGCCCCAGTTTTTTATCCTCTCATTCTCCTTTGCTGCTGCATCTTCCAAGCGAGTATCTTCCCTCACCATGTCGATGAGATATTTGATCACTTTTTGGGCACAGGCTTCTTCCGCTTCAAATATGGTGCCTGTGGACTTTCCGATGGGACTTGCACGAAGCAGGAAGGGGTCGTTCTGAAAATAAGCAGCGGCACTGTAACCACCTTCCAGCCACTGGCCGTTGTTTGCCGCAACCCGGATCTCCGGAGCTTCCAGAGAGAGGAGTCCACATATTCCTATTTCCAAAAAGTCGGTTTGAGGACAAGCAGGAGCAGCAGGAGGAGGAGTGAGAAGCCGAAGGAACTACATGATGATGAGGACTTACTCTGAAGCTTTTCTGTGTGTGTCTCCATGCCTCCTCTCTTCAGTTCTGATTCGAGTTCTCGACAGCTGACTATCCGGTCTTCTTCACCCATTGGTTCTTGGGGAGAGGATTCACCGCAATATAGGCCACTTGAACCTCTTGGGCGAGAAACCAAGTGGATGCCCCTCGGCTAAAACCCCCAACCCATTTCTTCCAATTCCCTGACTGAGAACTCCCCTTCCCGCCGGGAAGAAATGTCGTAAGGTGAGTGTAAGAGCCCGAACCTGCTAAAAGTCACGGGGTGAAGCGGACAGTCTATGCCGGTGTATGGGTCAATCGGCAGCTCGAAATGCGCGTGGACGTAGCTATGATCGCGTGTGGTTAGCCATAATCACTAGGAGATATCATGAGGGATGATGGGATTTCTCACAGTCTCTTGGCGTCCTCATCCCAGTAAAGGCAGCTCAAGCCCCTTCCATCAATAGAGACTTCGGCAGAATAAATGCTCCTAGTTGTTCATCCAATAATCAGCAACGGTTGCCTCAAGAGCATATAGAGAGTAACTTCCTACCTGTGCGCTGATCCGAACTGCAGACGAATCAGATCCCTGGTCTCGCGATCCAGGGTCCAGAAATAACCCTCACACGTGAACTTCCCGTCCTGAAGGACCGACTCCTTGCCTCCCAGGCGGGTTCCTGGGACCTTCGTCACCAGGATGTACGCGGACCACCCGCCGGGAACGGGATCCTCCTCGCCCTGCGCCTCCTGCTTTTCTCCAATCAGACGCCCGGTTACATCAACATTATTAGCCGCTAGGCGTCTCCAAGCCTCGATGTCATCACTCGGATTTGATGGGAGGTCATCCAAGGTCGCTTGCTGGGCACGGAGGCGATTGGGGAGGCTTCCCTGGGGCTCTCCATGCTCCGACACAGGAACTCGGCGGATGCAAAAGGAGGTCTGCCCCATTCGTCGGCCTCCTCCTTTGTCTCGTTCACCGACCACTCCCGGAGCTTTTCAATGGGCCTCCAGGTCTCTGAGATCTGTGGGAAACTTATCTGGCGTTCCCGCCATACGACATCATGAAACCAAACAGGATCAGTCATTTCGGACGCGTAGTTCAGAACGAAGTATGTGATGGAATGGCAATGGGGAGTTGGATGAGGCAAAAGGTATGAAAGAAGGTGAGGAAAAGATGAGGAAGAAAGTGAGGAAGCAGGTGAGAACGAAGATTGAGATGAAGTGAGATGATAAAATTGGGTGTCAGGGGGACGCGAGCACGTTTTATTGACGCAAGGCAACCAGCAGAAGTTTCTGCTGACGCCTACAAACATTTCAGTTATCATCTACCCCCATGTAGCCAACCGAGACAAAAGCTACAGGTTGGACCACCCCAGAGACAAGACCGGTCCTCACCCACCACCGGCTATTCTACCACAATATCATTGTTATGTTGGAATTGTCATAAAGTCGTGCGTATTGATTGTAAGATCACAGAGTTTGATTAGAAAGGATGCTGGAATGGGTAGACACTGGGTAAGCGGAATCGGCTACCTTAGGCCTCAGTGAGGTCTAGGCCTGCAGCCCCAGTTGGCTAGGAACCAGGCAGATATCTGCCTGAATGGCTTCATTTCGTGCGATTAGGGACCCCCGGCACAGCAGACGCTAGGGCATCTATTTCGGATATATGAATACTAGGTGCTGCTACTACTACTACTACTACTTAACTAGATTATATCCAGACTACTGAACCCCAGCACCACGGTAAGGTGCGAGCTCATCGCTGGGAGGAGAATCCGAAGGTCCCACTGCAACAACATGCCTGTGCAGCTCAGGTTGCTTTCGGCCCGCCTTGCAGCTGCCTTGGATGGATCAGTTGTTCTTTCCATCTCTTTTCTACATGTTCCTCATGCCCTTCGATTGGTGCCAACCTAGCCTTGCCCGCTAAGGGTAAAAGGTTGGCGTTGAGGCATTCAGAGCTGCTTTTAAGCCCTCGCTTTTTGGCTTGGCCTTTGTTGCCATGATCCTCCAAGAGCCTTTTCCGGGGGCACTTTGAACTGTCTCTTCCGCTGCTCATAACTGCCTGGACTGTTTCTCTGGGGACCATAACTAATAGGGCCTCGTCGAAGTTTCGTAGCGCGGCGGCTCCGCTGATGCCATCCGGCGAGAGTTGCCCAAAGGTCAGAAGCCCATACAAGGTCATCTGAGCAGCGGAATTCTTTGAGTTCCACTCCTGAGCGTAATGCTTGAGCACTCCAAAGCGTGAAAAATTGGCTACTTCAGCCTCGTGGCGACATCCTTGCTGGTGATTGTACTTCGTATACGTTGGCTCCGGCAAACCATTTTGAATGCAGTAGTCTGTCAAATCAGGTCATTAGCCACCATGACAAGCCGAATGCCGTTGACGATGAGGAGCCGCTGGACGAGCTCGAACCATATACTCCAAGCGGTGTAGGCAATTTGTAAGATACCTTTCAAGATTTCCATCCAACTCCAGCCCGTGGCCAGAGGGCTATCCATAGGCTCTGGCGGCACGGTCCAGGCGGAGTAAATACTTCGTAGCTTCTCCAGGGCCTTGCGCGCCATAGCCCTCTTGGCTTCGAGAGGAGTATGGAAGATATAGTCACACTCAAACGTGTGCCCGTATAGAGTTAGCCTGCATTTCCAAGTACCCTTTTTGCTGGAGGAACACTGAAATTTTGGAAGTAGAAGAGCCTGGGTTGCCAACACCCCGAAGTAGTAAATGACTTTATCGCTGCTCAAGGTTGAAATATCGATCGAGGCCAGGGGTAGACGCATTTCTTGGTCCTGCAGGGAATCTGCGTCAGTTCGAAGCATTACTGATATTCTGATCTGATAGAGACGAAAAAGGTATCCTGGAGGATTGCTAGTCCTAGCTCGAGTGAAATAGACTTACTTTCTCAGGTTCGAACACCACGCATGCCCGCGATGCATCAGCTGCAACCGGTATAAGGCTCACCTCCCCCAACATTACATTCTGGTCAGGGCTGATGGTGCGCGAAGCGAGTAGACTGTCTCCTTGCACTTGATCTCCGCGTACCGCAACAGTTGGAACAATTGCTGCTCCGGCTGTTGCAGTACGAGGAGCAGCTTCGGCGGCATCTAACTCGATCTTGCACTCTGGACTACTTGGATTATTCTTTTCAGAAACGTCTGGAGCATGGTTTGCGGAAGGTGAAGGATTCAAGAGCCCAGCTGAACTCGATGCCCACTGAGAAAAGCCTCCGGAAGCCTGAGTGGGCGGGAAAGTGAAATTAATCCGTTGTCTAGGTCCAGATAGGTTGTTATCTTGGTGAGGCGTACTGGAAGGGAAGGAGGTAACGCCAAAGGCGAGATGATTTCTCTTCTCAGGGGAATCCATGCTGAATGATTTCTTGGGATGAGAAAAGAGTTAAGGATGTGAGAAGCAGGAAGCAAGAAGAGAAAAGTGAGGAGTGAGAAGTGAGAGGGAGGAGAGAGATAAACACAAGATGGGACTGTAAGAAGGTGGGTGAGTAAACAAACGGAAGGAGTGAGTGAATACGCCAAAGACTGCTGTAACTAATATAGTAGCAGCAGAGGTCATGCAGTATTCCATAGTTTAGGTACCTAGTCTCTGCCATCTCACTTTAGGTTCCTGCTGTCTTCAAGTTAGAGTAATGAAAAAGCAATTCAGCTTTTCCCCTGGAGTGTCAACTAAGGAAAGAAAAATACTATTGGGAGGCAGGCTACGTCATGCGAAGCTCCTTAAAAGGCCTTCCAGGACCAGCAAAGACAGAGAAACTGAGAGTGAGAATAGATGTCTGAAGGTCTGCAACTTCCTCAATTCATAAGCCATTTCCGGAGAGAAACCTCTCCTTGACTAGGGTCTCATCACTTAACGCCGCAACGTACAGGAGCCACTGACTGGAGCCAAAACAGAAGATAACCAAAGAAAGAAGCTCAAGATAAGCAGCATAAGACAACGGTAAAGTTGATAGAAGAAACGGCACATTTTGAGGAGAGAATCTAAAAAGATTCTGAAGGGACAAAGAGGATTTATGTTTAGTTATAACTTGGTGCCCATTCGGAAACTCCGGAGAATAAAATATTAAGTAACCAGATAGAAAGTAAAGTGGGAAAAGGAAAAGAGAAGAATGTAAAGGCTCATAGTCACAGATACCCAGGTGAGTCAGATGCCATCAAAGACAGTGGAAGGCGTCTTGATAAACTGCAAAAAAGGAAGGGATATGCATGGAAGAATACGACCAACGCCAGTCTCACAGCAAATACCCAACTCATGTCGACAGACAGTAACAAAGGAAATGAGAAAAGGAGAAGGATAACAGAGAAACCGAATAGCACAAGTTGGGCACAAGTTTGGAAAGTTTATGAAATGTACAGAGCAAGGGTATAATGGAGTTTCAAAACTGAAGAACCGTTGGACTCATTTATAAGCCATCTCCGGCACCGGTCTCAACACCATCTGTTGGATAGGAGATGTTTGGGTCAAATCCGAATCCAGCGGTATCCGCATCAGTGTTGAGGAAGGTGTCGAAGTCGAAGTTCTCAAGAATATCGGGGTTCTCTAGAGCGCTGAAATCAAGATTGAACGCGGACGCCTATTGTCTGAATTAGCAACAATCGCTCAATGGGAACTGGACGAAGGGATGGAGGAATATCATACATCAGGGATGCTGAGGTCGTTGAAAGACTGCTGCGTCTGATCCGGGGGTGGTTGTTGCACAATAGGCTGAGGTGCTGGTGCCGATGTTGGCTGCTGAGGAGCACTCGTCGTCGGATTCGGCCCAGCCTTGTTGAAGGAGCTAGGATGCTGAGGGGTGATCGGCGTCGACGGAGTGGGTGTGGTTGGAGGATGCTCGGCTTCGGAGGAGGGTGTAGCAGCCGTGTTCGCGGCGGCGGCGGCGGCAGCGGGTTGCTTCTTCGTTGTTCGCTAGGATTGCGTTCAATAAAGATAAAACAAAAATGGAAATCAAAAGTGGGATGTGAAACATACCTTCCGTGCAGTGTCCTTGGGCTCTTTCTTCTTCGGTGCCGGTTTACTCGTCTGCTGAGGTGTCGGAGGAGCAGCATTCTGGGTTTGAGGAGATGTCCGACCAGTGTTGGCACCAGCCGGTGGAGCCTGAGGAGGCGGCATGGAGTTCTGAGTCTGAGGCGTCCCAGTAGATTGAGGTTGCTGGGCCGGAGATTGTTGTGGTGGCATGGGTTGACCCTGTTGCTGCTGCCAATTGCCACTCGGAACCCGGTTGACTGCTCCAGCCGGAATGGGCTGACCCATTTGAGGTCCGCTGAAAGCCGGATTAGAGCTCGGCGGACGCATACCGTTCGGACCGACCATGCCATCCGGCATGCCCTTCATGAAGAACTGGCCGCCAGCCATGTCAGGAGGCATCTGGCCGCCGTTGAAGTTCATTGCAGCCGGCGATCCGCGGTTCTGACCCATGGGGTCTGCGGCGCTTGGGGAGCCTGGAAGACCAGTCTGAGGCATCTTCGGCGTACCTCGTTTCATCTGATCGTTGGGGTTCGGGGATGTGCCCGCCCTGCTGCCTTGGGGAGAGGTGCCTGGAGGCAGGCCTTGCTGCCCCGGCATTGGGGGCTGGCCGTCAGTACGAGTCATGCTGTCCTGTTCTTGACGAGCCATCATCAGACGCCGCTTATTCTGCTGTTCAAGCAGCATCAACTGCATTTGATAATCCTGGAGAGCATGGTTACCGTGCTGACCGCCAGGTGTCTGCATCCCAGCCCGTACCTGGGCCATCTGACCATTCGCGCCGTAGTAGTCGCCGTTCATCGGATACATACCCTGGCCGTCTGGCATAGGCACCAAATCGGTCTGGTTTGGCATGACACCGGGGTTCATTAAGCCATTCGGAATGCCCTGGTTATTCAGTGCTGAGCGTGAGTGATGAAGGGCTAAGTTCTGAGCATATACCTGGATGGATTTTTGCTGAGCAGCAGGACCTGGTTGCTGGAAACCCGCAAACTGGGCCGGATTCATTGCCCGTGGGTTGAGTCCGTTTTGCATCAATAGCGCCTGCGAGTTTGGCTGACCAGGCATGCCTTGTCCTTGGCCCCGTCCATTGGGCGCCAACTGTTGTCCGTTCATAGGACCGTTCTCGAGGCGTGGCCGCTTTGAGGGTGAAGGCGCATTTTCCGCAGACGAAGGAGATTGTGGCCGGTGTCCGTTCATGTCCATGTCAGAGTGCTCTCTCTGCATCTGCTGCATCATGTGCATCTGCTGGTTTTTCTGAAGCTGTGCGATTTGCTGCTGCGAACTGTTATATCTTCAATCAGTACAGGATCCTCGGATAGACGGGCCTCGAAGAGAATACGTACAGGCCGCCGGTGTTATTCTGCAATACGGTCTTCTGAAGGTTCGCAGGGACCATGCCGTTGCGGCGCATATTAAGGGGCATCTGTCCGGGCATCATCCCCGGTTGTTGCCGTAACAATTGGTTGTGTTGCTGCTCTCTTAGCCGCATCATGTTCTACCGAGTATCAATTAGACACATGTCATCCGGAGCAGGAAAAGCGGCAATTACCTGAGTGTGTTGGAGATACTGTCTCACATCGTTGCTATTCCCTTTCTTGCGCTGAGCCCAGAAGAAATCCCAGAACAGACTGAACCAGTCTAAGAGGAAAGAGGATTGTTGACTTTCGCTGGCGAGATTTGGTCGAGGGAGGTCATCAGGAATTTTGATTTTATCACCATCCTTGCTATCGGTCATCATCGCATCGCCTTCGACGCCGTTCATATCTTCACGACGATGACCCGGACTTGTTTTTGTAGGTGGTTCAGTGTTCAGTTTGATCGACTCGTCTTTCACGAGGGCCCTTGCACATTCGTGATAGCCACGTTTCAGAAAATAGTCGTAGATGTAGGTGTTGAGGTTGTTGATCATCGTCTCAGGTATGTTGTTCACATTCCCATCATTACGAGGAGCCGTGGAACCGTTATTCATCATAGGAACACCACCAACCGGGCCCCCAGGCCCAGGATTCATCCCCGGCACATTCATTTGATTCATGGTGGCACTGCGAGGAGTTTGGCCACCGTCGCTTGCTGTTGGTCCCTTATGGAAGCCGTCGGTGAGATTCTGTTTCAGTGCGCATCCACCGTCTCGAGGCGAGATATCTCACCGCAGATCGAAGACGAGGCGCGCGTGCGGATCGGGGGTATGGGTACTGAAAGATAAGAGGAGAAGGCGAAGTGACCGGCGCTTCGAACTCAATAACGATGGCTCCGGGTAGTTCCCTTTTTTCCAAATCAAGCACGAATACAAGATCGACAACTAAGGTCGATATGTCCGAACAAACTCCGGATAGCGTCCACAAGTCTACCGATGCCAAGTCAGATACCGCGCTGATGCGAGTGCAAATTGAGAATCACAATGACCACCCACAGGGAGAAGGGAAAAAAGCGTGATTTGTCTCAGGAGCAGACGCGAATGAGGAAGGAATATTATAACGATCGATGGTTTTCAAGCGCAATCGGGAAAAAACCAGTATGGCACAGTACGTGGGATCTTCTAAGGGATCTATTGATCTTGGGTAAGGTTGGGCAGGAGCGAGGATGGAATAGTGTAATAGAACAGCCAGAGGGGAAAGTGCGCGATAAGATTAGTCGAGGGTTCGATGAGCGACACGAAGGGGCGAGAGGCGCAAGTAGATGGAGGAGAAGACGGGTGCGGCGCTTTAGGGGAGGCAGGTCAAATCATGCCCCGACGGGCACCACTTGGGAGAAAAAGAGAACGAGGAAAAGAATTCAAGACGGAAATACCTCGACGAGCTCTGAAAGAAAGCAATGATGATAGATTCGGCAAATCCGGCCGATCTTTACGAGAAAACGGTTGGAGTAAGAGGAGGAGGGGGGAGAAGAGGCGAAGGTTAGGACAAGGTGTGAAGCGGTGGATCTGAGGTTGATCTGGTGGGTGGGAGGACGTGGATATCCAGCGCGGTTCCTGGAGGTGGTGCTGGGCTTTCCCTTACCCTTCAGTCGCACGTCGGCTGGGCGTAAATCGCTTGTTCGGATCGGATTAACCTGTGCGGAACTCGGCGGGAGGGCTGGGAGATGCTGCCTTCTCGCGTATTTCTGAGCATGCAACCCAGAGAGGCGAAAGAAACGGGACTCTCGATACTTTACAAAGCGAGAAGGTGTAAAGAAGAAGAGCGATAAGAAACTGATGGAGGACAACAAGAAATAAATGAGATCTAAGTTTTTGAAATCATTGAGATCGAATCTCAATGAGACTCATCAATAAATTTGATGACGGAAAAACAGGTAAGGGAAAAGAGAGAAAAGAGGCAGGCTGGGATATCTAGATGTATCGCGCGGCGGATAATTCTCGCACAATCATTGTTCCGAATATGCAACCGATGTTATACATCGTAACGGAACCATAAAAATGAGCGATTTTTCCAGGATTTTGAAGATAGGCTGGTGGAATCAGTATGGAGGAATAGCAGGAGATGAAAGAAGACTGTGTCATCGGAGAGAAATTGTTGTCATGGTATGCGACCACATATAACAGTTCGAATGTCTGCCTGAACAAACTCAAGATGTATTGAAAATACATTACCGGTGGCTAGGTAGGCGGATACCTCAAGTACCTTACTTTAGGTACATACATAGGTACCTTAGGTACCACTAGGCAGAGGAGCTATCTAGCAGACTATGAGATGCATACTTTGTGGCTATCATACTGAATAGACATGTACAGATGTACAATTGTTTTCTTCGTTCGGACATCGAGATGTAAGTCTGCTTGTGGCAATTCTGGCTGTATGCTACCTATGTCCTATGAGGTATCTACATAGTACTCCGTAGATGTCATCAAATGACAGGTGCTTTTCCAGACAGGCCGACACAATGATCGCTCATCCTAGTCCATGTGGTAGCATAAGCATAGTCGTGGGTGTCCCCTAGAGTGACTCTAGCAGTTTACCAATTTCTAATTTATCATCAGTTTTGCGTCTCCACAGAATCTGCATTGTGGATAGTTTCATCTCCCGTTGTGTACCTCTCGTATCTATTCATATTTCAGGCTAATCCACTAAGTATTAAGGTTGACAATGGCGATCATCTAGAAAGTTACCTAGCCCCAGTTTATCCTCCCTAAAAGGAAACTAATAACTAATATGATGTTATCAGCCAAGAATTGAGAACAAAAAATGAAAATAAGGGTTATCAACTGTTTGATTCTGGTACCTAAGGGTGTATCTCTACACATCAGTTTTTGTGAAGTTTTTCCTGATTTTTTGCATGATTGTCATGATACAACCATGTAGTTTTGTCAGTGGCTGCCGCATCACAGATGCAGCCATCTAGCAACATCAGCCCATACTGCTGTATTCTTGCCTTTGCAGTGCGTCATCCGCTTTTACATAATTGAGAATCTTAATCCTCCAAGAATCAAATCGAAGAACAGGCACGCAGCTGTTGAAGCAGAGACCAAAGCCGAAGAAAAGGCGATAGCAAACTTCAAGAGGCAGTGAAACTGGCATCCACAGTCCATATTCAACCACTATCTGCATCTAAATCCATTAGATCAGGCGCGGCTTTCATCAATGAGATCTTCTATTCCTTGTTGCGGGGCCGTAGGCGGAGCGCGGTCTCCCTAGGCTAGTATATAAGCATCTTCGAGGATGCCGACAAATTTATATGGTTAAGTATTGTCACGTCATGCTGGGTTGAACGTTGTCTAGTTGAATTTTGGTTTGAATTGCGTTTTCCATAGCGCGATGCATAACCCTCGTATTGGAAGCGCCGGCCGAGTGTCGACCAGCCCCGGAGAACAGGTTGCTATTTTCATGGTCGTAATTGAATGGGCATCAAATGATTCACACTGCATAATTCCAGAACACCAGACGCCTTGATAGTCTAAAGCGCCCCATTCGAATGCTCGTCTTCAATCATTCCTCATCCGGCGGCATCTCATCCTCAATGTATCGGACCAATGATACTCGCATCTCCGTGGTATCATCGCCTCTTAGTACATCACTGACAAAGTGGGCCTCGATTTGCATTTGGACCTAAGAGGGGCGTTAGAAATCTGTCTATTAGAAGTGCTAACATTCATGCAAATGCCGCCTCCTGGCTGCATCTTACCATTTCGAGTGCGCCTCTCAAAACACCACACAAGATATTGGAGAACCACAGTTCGTCTTGTGCTCTTCCATCGTCCGGGAGCTCCACAAAGTCTGCCAGAGGGTTTTCATCGAAGATGAGAGAAAACTGATTGTTGTCGCTGGTCCAGTTCGTGACTGTAGGCGTGATATTCAGGAAGATCTTGAAGCCGACCTATTCCCATGAAAATTGTCAGCGACTACGTCTCTATTTATTATCATGCAAATCTCACGCAGAAATGATCACCTCATACCTTTGAGATTATCTCTGCCGTCTCTCGGAAGTTGGCGCATCGGCCCATGCCAGACTTGGCCAGGAAGTCTTCAATCAGCCGCATACCGATATTATAGCCCATTTTGTCCAGCTGTTTGTTGACCTCTTGATAGTTGCTGTCGTAGTCCTGACATAATTGCGCGACAATCGTTCCATAAGTTAAGGTAACCAGCTCCGCATTAACCTTGTCAACCCTCGTCCTAAAATCGGCAGCATCAGTTGATGCACTTGCCTCCAGCAATGTTCTGACGGTGCGAATAGAGATTCAATGACGAGGGTAGGTAGAGGCGCTCAGCTTACTGACTTCCAGAGCCTATGTTGGGATGGTTAGCCAGGTAGTCATCATTGGGATGCGACAACACAAAACAATCAGACTCACTCTTCTCCAATCCGGGACACCTTCGTGGAGGATGACATGTCTAGCTTTTCCTCCAAATAATCTCAGACCCGATAGAGGAGGCGTTGTGATTGAATTGAGACAGTTGTTGAATGTGGATAATCTACATCCCCCGCTGGAGTCGGTGGATCAAGAGCATGCAGGCGGAGTTGAGCTATGGGTCCGTAGGTTAGCGGCTAACGCGTCTAATTTGCTCTTAGGCGCTTGTGGGAACTTGAGCAAAAGACTAACTGCTCAGTGACAGTAGACTGATCTTCAGAATATCAGCTTCCAATTGCCGATCGACCTGTTGTTTTTTCCTTGTTCCCGTCTCGTTGCTTTTTGAGTCAGCTTAGTTTTCTCACAATATCAATTCAACGCGTTCTGCCGCAACGATGTCGGGTGAGAAAAGACCAGCGCAAGCAGCCTTCGGCACCTCAAATCAGCTTGTCGTCAAACGAAAGAAGTCCGACGGAGATATCAATGCTGGGACGGCTGTTGTGAAATCTTCAGCTCAGAATGGAGCTCTTGTGCAAGCAGTATGTAAACTGTGGACTACTCCTCAGCAAACCTGACAAGCTCTTATATTGATCATTGTGGCAGATTCCTCGCACCAGTGGGCTTGACGCCCCCATTATGGAACTGACAGGTGAGGCAGAAGGTTAGAACAGCTCGGATTGTGCACTAATACCGCGTTCGCAGGTCATTCTGGCGAGGTCTTCGCCGTCCGATTTGACCCCACTGCACAGCACATTGCGTCTGGCTCGATGGATCGGTCTATATGTGAGTCGCAACTGAAGCTCAGCATTCTACTAAACATGACTGACGCTTCTTCTGTGACCAACAGTACTTTGGAACACATATGGGCAATGCGAGAATTATGGCGTTCTGACGGGCCATCGTGGGGCGATTCTGGATCTACAATGGTCGCGAGATTCACGGGCGATTTTCTCCGCATCGGCGGATATGACACTAGCGAGCTGGGACTTGGAAACTGGACAGAGGATACGACGCCACGTTGGGCACGAGGAGATCATAAATTGTCTTGACATCAGCAAACGAGGCCAGGAGCTTCTGGTCAGCGCGAGCGACGACGGTTGCATAGGAATTTGGGATCCAAGACAAAAGCATGCTATTGAATACCTCGAAACAGAGCTTCCCATCACCGCAGTAGCTCTGTCGGAAGCAGGAAACGAAGTATACAGTGGGGGCATTGATAATACGATTCACGTCTGGGACTTGCGAAAGAAATCTGTTGTGTACTCCATGGCTGGCCATACGGATACCATCACGTCCCTGCAGATTTCGCCGGACTCGCAGACCCTGCTTTCCAACTCTCATGACTCCACGGTGCGCACTTGGGATATCCGGCCCTTCGCTCCGACAAATCGACACATCAGAACATATGACGGTGCCCCCATGGGGCTGGAAAAGAACCTGATCAGAGCAAGCTGGGATCCAAAGGGTGAAAGGATTGCAGCTGGTAGCGGCGATCGAAGTGTTGTGGTCTGGGACTTCAGGTCTGGGAAACTTCTATATAAGCTTCCTGGACACAAAGGCACGGTCAACGACGTGAGATTCTCGCCGAATAATGAGCCCATAAGTGAGTCACACCAAATCTGTTTCATGTCTTCTCCAGTGGCTAATCCTGTCGCGCAGTTGTATCTGGATCGTCAGACCGGACGCTCATGCTTGGTGAACTTGGAAAATAAAAGTGACCCTGTCCTAGAATCAAAAGATATTATACATTCTCGTGTGCTGCGCTACGCGCACGATTCGCTCCTTAGTGTCATGAGGCGAATATCATCCACTGCAGGTGGTGTCAAGTTTGTCGAATGTCCTCCCTGAAATCCTACTCGCGACCGCATGAAGTGCAGCTCTCTTCCCGGCGATATGGCAAATTCTCGAATTATTGGTCGCGCAGTTTACAGGAAGATATCCAATTCACGTTCATCCTTTTATTCTCTCGGAGGCCGGTTGAGTCAAGGCTTGGCAGAGAGCTGTAAGACATCAAAGGGCAGGAACACTTTGTAAGTCATAGCTGGGCTTTGAGCGCGAGAACTGGTATGTTTGTTCCCATGATGTCTACCAACGTCAAAAGCATATCAATTTAATCTTTGAGCACCTGACTCATGTATAAACAATCTGTGCACCTAGTTAGCATGAGCCTTACGCAAGCAACTCTGAGGATACTAGTCTACACATTTGTTGATTGCAGTATATCCGAGTCTTTTGACAGCTGGAGACTCGATAGCCAAACAATGTAGGGTCCGTCTGCATGGTCATTGAGCCTTTTGTAATTACTGGCAATAAGCGGATCAATGACCATTGACCGGTAGATAGTTCTGGAGACTGAGAGCTGTGCTGAAACATTTGGTGTCTCAGGCAGTGTTTTAGCGACAGTTGAAGTTATAACCCCTATACCATCTATGTCCAGCACGTTCCCCAGCCCTTTGAGTCTCATATATGCTCATAATTGTAGTGAGTGGGAAGAGAAAGTATTCAGAGAACAGACGCAATTAAGACAATCCAAGAACAACTATCATCATCATCCCAGAATAGATGCCAAGGTCATAGTCATAGGTAGACAGGTGGGTCTATCAGGGGTTGTCTGTCTTGCAGTAATGCAGTCCAACTGGTCTGGGCCTCTCCGCTATTAATGGCTACAACTTTACTCCTCTAGCGATCTTCTGCACTTTCTGCAGGGCCAGGCTGGATTTGCTATTCCAAGTTTCTTGGCCCTTGGGCTTCTGTGCTTCTTTCTTTCTTTCCGAGTCTCCTGTTGGCGCTTCTCTTTCTTTCTTCTACTCTCTCAATTCACCTTGATATCTTTGTTCTTAGTCCATACATTATTGTAATTCACCAGCTTCCGGACACTACCTACCGCTGAGCGGCAAGGTCCTCCTCTGCCTGTCAATCTTTTCGCAATTCGAGATATATGAATTCTCTTAACCCTTACAACTCAATAAACTGTCTCTCTAAGTACTGCGCCTCTGAAATTCTGGCTTGCAGCGAAAGATCCCGATCCATACTTTATGTTGCCCCTCCGGCTACTCCCAATCGCTACATCTTTCCTTTTGTCTACAGATGTATAGCATTGGTAATACGTTCATTATACTCACTACAAACCTCTTCTATATCGGATTGCCGGATTTCCATATATAGGGTGATCAGCTCTGGCGGTTTCGTCGCAGCCCAAGCCCCCTTCACGTCTGTTTACGGGGTGCGCAACGGATGCGGAAGTCGGTTAGGGGATACATGCCATCAAAAATCGAGTCGACTGTTTTTGTTAAAGAAGCTTGGTATACATAAACAAGGGACTCGAGATTTAAAATCGATCAGTTATCCTTTCGTTCTTGACCTTTTAATCGCCCCCAATGCTTCATCCGCCTGATTGGTTATAACGAAATGGAACCGCCCCGAGTATCAGCAACACAGCAAACCAAGCCTTCACGTTCATGGCTCAATTCAAAATTGCGCCAAACTTGCAGCAATGGAACAAGTCCACATCTTCAAAACGAGAGTCGAGGTCCTGGATATGGCGCTGGACGCCTGGAACCTCATACCTCGGGCGAATCTACAGCGCCGGGTGATTCGTGCTTAAATGCCACTGTCTCGCCAGATACACCATCTACGCCGCATATTCCAGCCAACCAACCACGTCCTGCTGACAGTTCGGATTCGAACGATGAATGGCCGTCCGACGGTCGCTTGACCAGAGAAACGCAATTTGAGCGGTCTCGCAGAGAAGCTGCTCCCTCTAGTCAGCAGAAAAGATCTTGCATGTCAACCCTCGGAGACAGGAGTATAAGGAGGCGGCTATACACATTGATCCCAGCCACAATCTTCCTGCTCGCTATTATCGCTCTCTGTAAGTTCATTGCCGCGCTCTCTTACTCTTTCAGCTCAAGGGTGCTAACAAATGCCAAGACCTTGCAATACATTCCGCGACACACCTCGGTCAGGAAATTCATATTCTGTTGATCTTCATGATCTTGATTCTCTCCATCATCTTCTGCCATGCTTTGATTCGCTTCGCTATGGAGGTCCTGCAGGACTCGGGGTCTACTGTTGCGAGGAATCGCATACCCAGTAGAGTAGGCCCGATGGGATATGCTCAGCCAGATCGACCCATTCCGGTCATGCTTGCGGGAGATGAGGAAGCTTTGGTCGAAAGCGACGGCCCCGTACGGGAAAAGGTCACGGCTCCCCCTCCAGCATATGGCTTATGGAGAAGTAGCGTGGTGAGTCTTTAGTCCATCTCTTGCGCATTGTTCTCTCCATTAATACGTTCTCAGAGAATCAACCCTGATCTCCTCTATTGGCGGCGTCTAGAGGACAATGAACTTCCACCCGCAGCTGCCAATGGGATCGAAAGGACGTCGAACAGGAAACCTACATTGCCTAGACCACCTAGTTACACGTCCGACGATGGTGTTGACTACGTGATTCAAGCTCAACCGCGATCTCTCGCTACCCGACATGAGACGGAAGAGCCAGTGCGTCAGTAATATGCCGCGTCCGACTTAATTCAGCCATGGCGTGTTGTTTACTCCTTTGCTTTGAAACAGTTTTGGCATAGCGCATTCTGTCTAGAGATATCCATGTTGAATCTTCCATCATTGCATCAGCATATTTGATTTAGAGCGAACCTTTCATCGAGCTGCTCGGTCACTGTCAGCATCGAAAATAGAAATTTATCAATAACACACAGAGACCAGTCCTCAGTTCCTTTACGAGAGTCCCAGCTTGTTTTACAGATCAGATAATTAAATGTAAAATTATAGACTGCTTGCGCTGCTAGCATATAGATAGGAAACGGCATATCTGGCCTTCAGTAATAATTTGCCAACCTCCAGGCTAAAGTTGCGGGATGAATTTAAATCTCACGTGCAACATTATTATTGCCACGAAACAACATTTCTTCAAGTCTCGAGGGGCGCTCGATGATCCGGTAATACCTCCGAGACCTTGACTTATCTAACGAGAGAAGAGAAATTCAGTTTCCCATGTCATACGCGGCTGGTTCGCTTCTGCGGTAATGCGCTCGGGATGTTGGAGCTTACAGATGTTCGACCTTCGATCAGTATGCATGATTTTGGTCTTACTCCTGTCGCTATGGCTCCCCATAGCTCAGGGTATGAGGACTTTTCAGATAGATGAACTCAGGTATTTCTGTCCGGTAGACTTGTTATCGTTTCGCTTTGCAATGAGCGCCCCGCTGATCAAATCAATGAGCTCAATTCAGGAAAGAGACCGAGCACATGTTCTACCATGGATTCGAGAATTATATCAAATATGCGTTTCCGGAAGACGAGCTGCGTCCTTTATCTTGTCGTCCGCTTGTTCGCGATCGTGATAATCCCGCGCATGCTGAGCTCAACGACGTCCTGGGGAATTACTCCCTCACCCTGATCGACAGCCTATCCTCGTTAGCGATATTGTCATCTAGTCCGGATGAGGGCGAGAGAGCTTGGAACCACTTTCAAAACGGAGTGAGGGATTTTGTTCAATTATACGGGGACGGCTCGGATGGCCCTGCTGGTCAGGGTGAACGGGCGAAGGGGTTCGATATTGACAGCAAAGTACAAGTCTTTGAGACCGTCATTCGAGGGCTAGGTACGGTGTTTCCGTTCTGTCAATGGTTATGAAACGACTATTGTATCTGACGATGGATTCCGGTATAGGTGGATTGCTCAGTGCTCATCTCTTCGCCGTTGGTGACCTTCCCATCACCGGATACACTCCTCCAGAACCGGAAGCCACCTTCGCCAAGGCGTGGAACAAATCAGCTTTTCCAGAACACGGCCATGGTATCAAGTGGACAAATGGATTCGTTTATGATGGACAGCTCCTCCGGCTCGCTGCTGATCTAGCAAATCGCCTTCTACCTGCCTTCTATACGGACACTGGTCTTCCATACCCTCGAGTGAATCTGCGGTACGGCGTTCAGCGGCGTCCGTTCTATGCGAATTCGCCATTGAACGCAGACAAACAGTGCAATGGGTCTGATTGTGAGGTCCATCGAGAAGATTGGCAGCGCGCTCCTCCAGAAACCACGGAAACGTGCAGTGCGGGTGCAGGCAGTTTAGTTCTCGAGTTCACGGTTTTGAGCAGGCTCACCGGAGATGGTCGATACGAAGAACTCGCGAAGAGAGCATTTTGGGCTGTTTGGGCGCGAAGGAGCGACATTGGATTAATTGGTTCGGGGATAGATGCGGAATCAGGTCGTTGGGTTCATTCTTATACCGGAGTAGGTGTTTTTTTTGCAGGGTTTGACCTGTTTAAAATTGAATACACATTGATCACTGACGGCTATAGATTGGCGCCGGCATCGACAGCTTTTTTGAGTACGCTTTCAAATCCTACATCCTGCTCTCGTCGGGACAGCGCTCCTCGCGTGATCCCAGAAGTCCCTGGCAGCTCCTGGATGGTTACTTCCCGCCTTTGAGTGAATACGAACACTCAGCGGAAGCGTTCCTGCGCGTGTGGGAAGAGTCTCATGCGGCTATCAAACGGCACCTATATCGAGGAGAGGGTTATCAACATCCGCATGTGATTCAAGGCGATATATTCACCGGCGCAACACGGGCATTCTGGATCGATAGCCTGAGCGCTTTCTATCCAGGCCTTCTCTCAATAGCAGGGGAGCTGGATGAGGCCATTGGCATACACCTTTTGACGACAGCAGTGTGGACCCGATTCTCTGGCCTTCCTGAAAGATGGAACGTCGCCACTGGGAACATTGAGGGTGAGCTTGCCTGGTACGGTGGCCGGCCGGAGTTCGTTGAGTCCACATACTACATATATCGGGCCACCAAGGACCCGTGGTATCTCCATGTTGGCGAAATGGTACTCCGGGATCTCAAACGCCGGTGTTGGGCGAAGTGCGGCTGGGCCGGTCTTCAGGACGTCCGCAACGGAGAGTTGAACGATCGAATGGAAAGTTTCTTTTTGGGAGAGACTGCCAAATATCTGTTTCTCCTATATCACCCTGACCATCCTTTGAATAACATGGATGGGCCCTTTGTCTTTTCAACCGAGGGTCACCCGCTCATTATACCTACAAGTACCAGTGCCAGCACGCATCAGCATAGGAAGCGGGCGAAGGTTGAAGAGCTGGTCAATCAATCAGTTTGCCCGTTGGCACCTCAGCCACCGACATTCGGACTATCGTCGACGGCGGCGCGTCCTGATGTTTTCCATGCTGCAAATTTGGCTCGTTTGCACCTAATGCCGAGCAGAGGCCCAACCGAAGGGCCTATTCTAGAGTATGCCCATGACCATCCTAGTGTGACAGTGTCCGACCTATCTTCTCCGACCAACTACACGTTCTACCCATGGACTCTTCCTCCTGAATTGGTGCCCTTCAATGCAACAAGCTCACCGATGACCTCGCGACCCACACTCGACATCTCTTTCCCAGCCATTCCGGGTGTGGTCATGGGACCCGGGTCAATTGAGCGGGTTCGGGATGGAATTTTCATTAAGAGTATCGGAGGCCTTCGATTGAGCATGGTTCAGGATGTGCCGTCGCATGACGCGACAGGGAAGGCGAGCCGGGATGATTTCCGAGTGCAGGTGATTAACAATGTGCCTTTGGGCAAAGATGAGAAGGTATACCTCTCACGAGAAATCACCTTTGATATCCTCGATCCCACTGATCCTAATTTCACTCGGATGCGCGACTCTGCCATGATTGACATCGTCATTGACGTAATGCCAGAGCTTCTCCGTCGAGGAAATGATTCGAATGATAATCGAGAACGAGGTGCTGCGGAGCGTAGTCAAAACCATGTCATCCAAGAAAACGCCTCCATCGACGACAAGGTCGGGAGCGTCGACCCTTCGAACTCAGGAATGAAGAATGTGTTCACGTCTCTAATGGACACAGTGTCTTCACTACTGCGGGACGAGAATCCAGTGTTGACCGCCGAATCATCTCCGAGAAAGCCGTCTATGGTACGGCTGAGCCTGCCAGCTGCCGTGGCTAGCGGCGCAGGCTCGGCTCCCGTCCCAGAGGTTGAGGACGCCTCTATTGTTTCCATCTCGGGGGAGCCGTCTAAAAGTCGCCTGTCGTGGTCCACAATTTACTTTGCCGATGAGATTTGTGAGCATCGGATCTTACGGGACATTGCTCAAAGTCATCAAGTGCTGGTCATCAAACGAGGCGGGTGCAGCTTCTCTCAAAAGTTGCGCAACATCGCCGCTTACCCACCGTCGCGACATGCCCTCAAGCTTGTCATTGTGGTTGATTATGAGACATTTGCGGAGGCTTCAGCGTCCAAGCCTCCCCCTGCTGCAGGTCTGGCCGCCATTCGCGCTGAACCGTTTCTTATCCGGCCGTTATTAGACGAGCCGCAAATGACCGCAGGGGGGCTTCCCCGTCGCCATCCTATCAGCATGGTGATGGTTGGCGGCGGCGAGGAAACGTACGAGTTGCTGCGACGAGCGACAGGTGTTGGCATTAAGCGACGCTATTCGGTTCGCTCTCAGGGCATACCGATCAATAATCTGTATATAGTTTGAATTGCACATCTACAATGCGACATTGCATTATGGATATACGACTCCACGACGACCGGTCTAGCAATGCAGGACATTAACCTCCTGACCGGTGTTTGGACCGCACCACGTTACATACATTCCGGACTCATCAGGACCTCTACCTACCTTTTTGACCCTCTCCTTCTCGGGCTTCTACCCCTGTACGTGGGATGGTCTCGAGTGATTTTACGATATACGAACTGTTTAAGAGGTGAATAGGTAACGAGGCAAAGCGCCATTGACAACCCTTCATTAGATACAGGAGGACTTAAAATCGTTCCTGAAATTTTGCCACCAAAAAGCCAAGGCTACCGCTTGCGACGCATAACAGGAAAGGTAGTGGAGCACTTAGGTCATTGTCGATCGACTCAAACCATCTCTTCTGTTTATTTGGGAAAAATGCCAGATCGAGCCCATCATATGGACTAAGGGGCGGTTAGTTGTGTCAACAATGTTCCTTGCATATCAGACAGTCTTCACTTTTAAATGATCTGATAAGACGATAAGGCGTGATGAGGTAATCAGGTACTGAATTCCGCGGAAGGAAATCATTCTGATTGGCGAATGACACAGCCCCAGACCCACTCGGCTATTCTGGCCCCTGGGCGCCCTCTTGGCGTATCGAAAGTCAAGGCCTCCAACTATCTACTCACTCCTCATCCTCATCCTCATCCTCCAAGACTTGACTCATCTGTTATCTAGCCAAACTACACATATCACGGTTATCTACAGCTGAAAAAAAAACCCAGCATCACCATGCAAATCCAACCCCCCACCGAGACCCCCACAGTCGAAACCACCCTCCTAAAAGAGGAGACCATCACCACAACCGTCTCCGTACCCGAGACCCCTCCTCCCGCGCCCCTCCGCCCGCTCTACTTCGCCTACGGCTCCAACCTCTCCTTCACACAGATGCACCTCCGCTGCAGACGCAATCCCACCCTCTCCTCCAAGCCCGTCGCTATCGCCCGGCTGGACCACTGGCGGTGGATGATTTGTCAGGCGGGGTACGCGAACGTCTTGCCGCCGGCGGAGCTGCGGATCGAACGACAGGTCAGCGAGGGGGATGAGGTGCCGGTGTCTGGGGATGAGGATGCGGTGTTTGGGGTGTTGTATGAGATGGATCCGGCGGATGAGTTGTTGCTGGATGGGTATGAGGGGGTGGATCATGCGGCGGGGCCGTCGAGATTAGACAAAAAGGTGTCTGTTGAGATTCGGCCGAGGGAGCAGGGGCGTGGGGAGTATAATAAGTGGTATGTGCCGGCGACGGTGACGCGGTGGCTGGATGAGGAGCAGCGGGTGTTGAGGATGGGTGCGGTTGCGGTGGCGGGGTCTGGGTCCGGGGCGCAGGTTACGACGGTGCTGGTGTATGTGGATGAGGAGCGGGTGCGGCTGGGTTTTCCCCGGGATGAGTATATCCCGCGCATGAACCGGGCGATTCGGGAGGCCGTGTCGATCGGCTTCCCGAAGCACTGGGCAGAGGAGGTTATGAGGAAATCGATACCGCTGAATTAGTTGCTGAGACTTGAGGGATGCCTGCACGAGTCTACGAGCTACTATACCAGGTATAAGTTGCTATCTAAACGAGAGATGCATTGATTCAGAGGTATATATCAAAATATCGGTCTATCAGTGTATAAAAATTGTAGTTCTTTCAATGCTGACCGTAGCTGCAGACCCTGGCACGAAAACTCTCCGCCATTTTCAGACGATATAGCAACTGTATAGAGCGCAAGCACTTGTGCTCGAGCCTCAGCAACTTCTGCAGTATCATGGCGGAGCAGAATGGGCCATTTGTAGGGATTCAACCATAAAATCGACCCGCAAGGATTTGATTTGCGGATGGCACTGTACTGCGTCGTAGGGCAAGCTCCACCCGAGGCATGTGGCTGCTGTATCTCAGGAATTTTTCAGACCAGTCGACAACGCATCATCTCAATTAGTGTCGACCCCTTCGAGATGGTCGAGTTCAAAAGCGGACCAACTTTTCGACGATCATTGTTTTGTTTCGAATATTCATTTTAGCGCATTAGTGACAAGGGAGGTCGGGTGCGAGATCATTAAATATATGGCATCAATCATGCCAATTGTCAGATAGACAATCACAGATATTTACTCTCCTGACCGGAGAGAAGAGTGTACACCGGGGCAGGAAGCTTAGCACGTCCATTGAGGAACTCCAGCTCCAGAATGAAGATGAATCCCATGAGCTCTCCGCCCATCTTCTTGACGAGCTGTCCGGCAGCGAAGGCAGAGCCGCCTGTAACCAAGTCAACGAATGAAGGGCAAATCCAAGACAAATCAAAACTCACCAGTTGCGATAATGTCATCAACAACGATAACCTTCTGGCCAGGCTTAATGGCGTCGGATTGCATCTGGAAGAAGTCCTGGCCGTACTCCTTCTCATAGCCCTGGGTCTCACAAGGACCGGGCAGCTTACCCTGCTTGCGAACAGGGACAAAGCTAGCGCCAAGTCTCAAGGCCAAGCTGGGGCCGAAAAGGAAGCCTCGCGCCTCCAGCCCAACGATAACATCGGGCTTCTGGTCACGGTGGGTTTCGAGAATGTACAGTTCGAGACAGCGGAGGAGGGCTTCGTGCAAGGTAGGATCGGCGAAGATAGGAAGGATATCCTCGAAGAGAATACCAGGAGACGGAAAGTCAGGGAATTGGCGCAGAGCGGCGCGGAGTCTCACTTTAAGACCGGAGAGTTCGGTGGTGCGGGAGGGATGGGAGGAGGGGTGTCCGGCGACTTGGGTGGCGGCGGCATCTGGAGTTTGGGTGGATTGGGAGGGAATTGACTGGGACATGGTGAAGAAGAGGGAGAAAGGGGAAGAAGAAGAGGAGGAGGAGGAGGAAACAAGGAAAAGGGGCGATAAAAGGAGATGATGTATAAAATGAAAAAAAGAGTGAGAGAACAGGACAGGGGATGAGGGGTGAGGGAGATCGGAGGAGGGACAGGGTAAGGGGAAAAAAAAGTGTAAAAATAGTCTGAACTGGTGTGATAAGCCCAAAAAAAAAATATGCGACGATCGGTGGGAGCGTGGGATGTATTGGATTTACACAGTTACAATTTCATTTCTCCATTTCAATCTCCATCTCGACTTCAGTCATGTTATAACCATAATGGTGGATATATGATTCAAAGTCATCTATATCAGACACTGTGCATATGTCTCTTTTATAAATCTCAAGGACTTTAGCATTGAAAAGCAGTAAGAGGGCAACACACCCAGTACAAAAGTACTGACCCCTCCACGCAGAGGATTCATTCATTCATGTCTTTCAAGATCAATACATACATCAAGTAAGTACCCCTCCATCCCATCCATATATTATTGCAACAGGCAGCAGAGTCTAGAACCATCAGCCCATCTAGTCTACAGGGATAAAGAGAATTGTATCAACAGACACTTTTAATGCATTTTCCTTATTCCCCGTTATTATTTAAGATGCGTTGATTGCAAGTGCCATGCCACCTTGTGAGACACGGTTGAGATCACTTTTCTGCCCCTCTTCACGGATTATCAGTCTGTCTATCTATCAAAGAGCACTGTATCTGCGCATATCTTAGTGCCGTCCATGCAAGTTCACTCGCCAGAACATGATACGCTAGATTCAACGCCCCCCTCCCTCATCTGCGCCCTGGAATAGTTCCCACCTTCTAGACCTTCCGTCTCTCATGCTATGACTCAAAGGGTTGGCGATGTGAACTGCATTCTACCTTGGTTCCGGATATTCGTATCCCAATGGACGTGTCTGAACCTACCAATAAGACTTACTGATATTCATCATCAATCATTCCTTCTACTCTTACATCCCCATTCTTGAGGTGTAGATAAACAGTGTTCATCTCCGACTTGCGGTCTGAACGTTGTGGATCCTTAGGGACTGAGCACTCCGCCACTTCTGCTTGGAGAGGTAAATTCTCATCCCTCAATTGTTGTCTTCTATCTAGAGGAGGGTAACGAGCTCGGACTGTGACAATCGTCCTAGTCGAGCTGCCACTGAAGTTACTCAACAAGCCAACATGGCTTCTCCACTTCCGCCAGCCACTAGATAATTGTTGTGTTATTGTTGCATTGTCTGCATCGGACGAGTACTACCAATCACATCAGAACTACTAGCTACGTTTGCTCGCTGTGGTATTGGAGATACCTCTCCTGGTAATCTTGGATTATCTTCCTGACGTCTATAAACATATATAGATGTCTGAGTATATACGACCATTCGTGCTGCATCAATACTGCCTCACCCTTCATCGTCTCCATTTGTCTGCATTCAAGTTTGCACGATGAAGTGATACACAGCTCGGCAAGCGGATAGATATCATACATTATCTGGTTAAGGCTAGATACAATGTCAGAAATCCAAAGCCAGTGTGGTATCCGGAAAGTATGAGAGGGAAAATCATCGAGGAAACACACCCGATTGGTATCATACAACCCTATGGCTTGCAGGTTAGATCGGGCTCAAATGCTGACAAGGACAGCTTGTCCACTCCCACTCCAATGATACTGTGCAAACATCTCAAGATTAATGGATTAATATCCGCTGAACACCCGTCTAGGGAGGGTTCATCATCCATCGTGCAACGCTCGGATTGTCCGAGTGGACTAGCTCTGTCATTTCCGCACTAGGTAATCTAGTCTCCTCGCCAGACCACTTCAGGAAGCCATCATTGTTCTTCCAATCTCGGCCCCGGTCAGGATGTGGTTAGAATTGTAGGGATATTTGATTAGCCTTCTCTTAGTCCCTACGCATTAGAGGACCTCCGACTGATATTCTATTAATGAAGAGGAACTCTGTGCTCCATACATGTGCTTAACACTTTACAGTCATTTACTAATTAGCATGTGCAAGGATCTACTGTTCCGCATATACCTAGCCCTGTGGCAACAATAACAGTCCCTGTCATTTCGACAAATCAGGTCAAGGTGGTGATACCTGGTAGTAAAGATTACACAAAAGGGTCCTGTACCTGACTGATAATTGACATCTGTGAAGCCTGTCTGGTGCTACCGTGCTACACCCCTCATACTTACACACTTACAGCAATTTTCCGCCTTCCAGCGCCTGCAGCCATCATGCATTTTGGCGTGCACACTAGTCATGCGTGGCGTACACAGGGATCTAATATGGCTGTCGCGCATGTTGGGGCTCCGAGTTATAGCCGTATGTATCACACTCAATCCGATGCTTGGAACACTTGGGAGATCAGGACCTTTGTAACTTTGACTTCTTTTGGGTTATCTCTGGTTATTCCAGCCTGTCTTCACGCATGGTTTTTTGACAAGCTTTCGTTTGATAGCGGCGGAGTATGCACCTGAACTGGACAACCTGGAAGGTCAGGGGCTGCCGCAAAGACTGCATAAATACCTCTCTACCCCTACTCTGTAGTTTGGTCCATTTTGAGCAGCGGCAAAGCATGAGTGGAACTGAATCAGGCAAAAAACATAGCCGAACGCGGGGGTCGAACCCGCAACCTTGAGATTAAGAGTCTCACGCTCTACCGATTGAGCTAGCCCGGCTGCTGCTTTAGTGGTCAGTCGGCGGAAAAAGTGGTCTAAGAGAAACGATCCTGAACAATACCAGGTTATCGTCGAGTGTTCCGGCTATTATTGGCTGTCGAGCCACATATCCTTTCTTACCTACCTTACTGGACCATGGGATAACAACCCTTACTGAGTTATCAAGTTCTTTGAGCTATTGTGATCTGAGGTCTGCTGTCATTTGATGTCTCGGCGGGGGAAAGAGGCATGGGATGGGATTTGTATAATTAAGGGTTGTCCGTGATATTGACTTGCCAAAAAGTGAAAAGGCAAAAAGTGAAGCCGAACGCGGGGGTCGAACCCGCAACCTTGAGATTAAGAGTCTCACGCTCTACCGATTGAGCTAGCCCGGCTGCCGCTTTAGTGACAGCATGCAATAAATTTGGCTACATAAACCAGAACAAAATTAGCATCGCAGTCTTCCAGAGCTGGACTGATCTCGATCTTCCACAATGCCATGTTGCCCTTGGGAATGGGCTTGGAGGATATTCAATCATATTGCAATAGCTTGTCAACTATATTCTGTATTTTCTGATCAATAATTCCTGCTCAGCATGCTGCAGATTGGTTTTTGTATGGGACTTGTGGACCGATATATATTCCCGTGCACTTGTTGCCCGTCTCCAACGCTCCCTATAAATATCGAATCAGCCACATCTGTTACAACATGAATGGGCTATCGACACATAGTCGACACCAAAAAGGAAACGCCATACATCACACTCGAGGCATGATAGCATACTTAGCAGATAGTTAGTGACCTTGAAGACGCCGATATACTTGCCCAGCGAGAAGATGCCACGTGACCTGGGCGCACGGACCATTTCGCTTAGAAGGACGCTAAAACAGCTTCAGGCATCAGTACAAAAACCACGTTTTTTTCTTCTTCTCACTGCTCTCCTTTATCATTTCCCAAATCGCGCTTCTGCTTGACGCAGAATGTGCTATATGAGACTGTTGATGTACTGTCTCATACTCAGTAAATATATTCACTCAGAACAATATGTCAACCGCCTCTGCTGTCAATGAAATGCAGCAGGATCTGCAGCTGCAAACTCTAGCTCGATCTTTCGAAGCCCTCTTGCTTACCATTCAACACCTAGGCCGCAAGGAAAGAGTTCTGCATCAGAGGCTGAGATATGCACATGATGAGGTAAATTCATATTCCCGCCTGCGTCCTTGCCAATACCCCTGCCCTGTTGTCTCAAATGACGAGAAAAAATGATTAGCTCTAGATCAGGAGTCGCTTATGCGGCGGTGACGGATAAAGTCATGTATTATCTGATGAGACTTTGAATCATCTCTGTTGTCGATTGCACTTTTCTAAAACGCATGTATGCTGACACCATGTGCAATAGTACCTCAAGTTAGCAGACCAACTTCCTAATGGAACCAATACACGCACCAAGATCGTTGCGGAGAAGATCCTCGGTCGTCATCCCGAATACGAACCCCTTCATAACCAATCTCTAAATCCCCTGGATGTAATCAAGGCACTTGCAGAATCTGGAAACGTAGGAAGCGAGGCACTTACTGCCATAAAGGAAGGACTGGAGTGCTGCAGATCAATAAATCGCCCCAACGATGATAAGCAGCCTCCCGAAGTCAATTCATGTTATGTTGCGACGAGGGCTGGCGTATCAGGCAACCTAGAAAAAGACTTCACCACCAAGGGCACGCAGGGAAGTTTGCGTTGTCCCTTTGCGAAGCCTAACAATAAGCCCTCTGAAAATGAGGAGTCTCACGGGATTGAGGATGCCTTTGCTACGCAGAACGGTGACACGTGCGGGCACGAGGACCTCGATCCCATTAAAGCTGAACAGAATGATAGACGCTCTAGTTTAACGACATCCGCGAAGTCGAGCTCAACCAGATGCCCTGTTTCTAGGTGTCCAATCAGATTCATGGACAAGCATAGTCCGGAGGAGATTGCCGACTATGTCGAGAGACACAAGCACGAGATCCCGCGCAGCCATGCAATATGCGTTCAACGTTACCAGAAAGATTCTCAAACGATGCGGCAACTCGACGCAAAGTATGGTAACCTTATCAACATGATCCAAGGCCTGTCAGTCAAGCATCAAGCGTTCCTACCAGGCCATAACCAGGACGGTACACCAGCATCTAGTTCCTCTGCTGAACGAGTTGAAAAGTGGGCGGAAGATGTTGGAATGAAATCGCCTGAGCAAGAAACACCCAGCTCTGCCACCGAACAAGAAGCACCAGACTCAGACGATGATGATGATGAGAGAAAGGGACATTTTGACCGACCTTTGCGCGAGGTGCGTGTTGGCGAGTCCCCAAGCAGGCCTTGGGGAATACCGGTTCCAGTTCCCCAAGTATCTTTCCCATCCGCCATGCACTCGCCGCCTGCTCCGCCCGCAGTCTCTGCCAAAGAGCCATTGAAAGAACCATCTGCCCTTGCTGCTACTGCGGACCCTGCCAAAATTTCACTTTCTGGCATGAGAACTGGTCGGTGTCCTTTCGGCCATGATGCCCCCAAAGCGAACGACCAAAAGCACGATCTGGAGATTGAAACCGTCCGTAACGAAGCGAGCAAGAGCGAAGCCCCAGACACCGCCCGGCCCCCTCAGGAAGACAGCGCCGATGGCTATTTCCAAACTGGCCAAATCAACCCGACCTCGTCCGCAAAAGTCGTCTTCAACGGACCGGTTTTCTTCGGGTTCTCACCGGAGCAAACTGCATCGTTTCTGCACAAATTGGGCAATACAGTGCCAAGCAAGCCATCATAACTGAGACATGAATCAGTAGTTGTCTCGAAGAACGCATCGGAGACGTTTGTCTACCTTGCGCTGTCACTAGTTTTCCTAACGACGTCATGATTTGAATGTGTGATACCTTTGTACACTAGTCTACATACCATTTGACTTCTTATCCTTAGCTTTGGAAGCATTCTAGCTAGGCATATAATTCGAGCGGTACTAAGTAGTCCTTCGATAATCTAGATGCGCCTTTCTTTGGACATTACCTCGGTGGGGAATGTCAGTGGGGAGCGAACCATCAACAACTTTTCCGCGGAATAAGATAGAGCTAACTTCACTCAACCCCTCCGCCCCTCATGCTTAAAAGCAGCTCTCGTCTTCTCTCCCTATACCACTCCTCATCTCTATCTGGTCTCAGAACCTCATCTTCTCCATTCTCTGTTAATTACTCTATCCCTCGCACCTACCGGGCCCGATTTCACCGCCAATCCGTCAACATGTCTGGCATGACTCCCGTATTCAGCAAGGATGCCTGCCCTCGTAAGTCTGATCCACCATTGACCTTCCAGACTACTGTCCCGGTGTAGAAACCAAAACGAGAGCAAGTATGCTAATCAATCGATCGCTATTTTAGCTGCCGGCCCCTACGTAAGTCCTAACCGAACTTCAGAGCCACAAGCCCGAAACTAGACTCTCCGTCCCCATACCAAAACCCATGAATCCAAGACACAGCAATTGACCTTCAGTCGCTGTCTTAGTCCCAAGCCATCCGCGCCAACGGCCAGCTCTTCATCTCCGGCCAGATCCCTGCTGACGCTTCCGGCAACCTCGTCGAGGGCAACATCGGCCAAAAGACCCAGGCCTGCTGCAACAACATCAAGGCCATTCTGGACGCTGCCGGATCCAGCGTCGACAAGATCGTCAAGGTCAATGTGCGTTATTCCCGTCGTCCAACAATCGGGGGAAGTGTGGGGTCGGCGCTGACTCTGTCACAGGTCTTCCTCACTGATATGGGCGACTTCGCCGAGATGAACGCTACTTATGAGAAGTTCTTCGCCCACAAGCCTGCTCGTAGCTGTGTTGCTGTTGCTCAACTGCCTAAGGGGGTGCCGGTTGAGATTGAGTGCATTGCTCTGGAGTAAACCAGATCATATCACCAGAAAGAGGTTGTCTATATATAGACGAATTTCTCCCAAATGAGAGACGAATGAAATTCAACCATGATGAAATAGCTTCGTGAATTATATTCTCATTAACAATTAGATTCTCGTTATATGTTTGCTGTCTAGGCTTCATATTCAACACCATCAATCCTGCGAAATAAACATAATTGCATCTGAAACTCGCCAAGCAAAACAAAATTGGGAATCATAAACATCATGTACACTATGTGCTTGAATGATGCTGAAATGCAGAATTGCAGACAAGGGCGACAAGCGCGAGAAAAGGTCATTCAGTAATAGAAACAATCATGCAAGCACCTCCCAAGTTATCTTCGTCCAAGAGTGCCCGCCATTCTTCCACCCATACCTGCCATGAGACTTTGCTTCACGATAGCATCCGCAGCAGCAGCAGCAGCGAGCCTTTCCTTTTGACGGCTTCGATCACGTAGATATCCAGCTGCTTCCGGTCTCATACGGAGGATCCGTAAAATCATATCGTCATTCGGTTCTGCCTGAGCCTCGCGCCTTCTCTCCTCTTTCATCTTTTTCATTGTTCCGAGATTCCGTGACAGCATGATGCTCTTGACTCGCCGTGTATTAGGCACCCCAAGGATACTGCCAGTTCCCCCAGATCCGATATGTGGTGGCGCTGACACTCGGTTCTTATTCCCTTGCTGCCGTGATATTGTCGCTGATGCCATGCGCTCAGAAGTCCGGATCAAGCTCTCCGTGGGTTCAAAATAGAAAAAGTTCAGGGTCTGGATCTCATGGTACTTGGGTGATTTCAGAATATCAAGTGAGACGCCGTGGGCTTCACCCGTTTCCTCATCAACAGCATGGAAGAAATTCAAGAGAAGTACAAGCCAACGCGACACAATGTCAACTTCTTGCATCGTAAGAGGTTTTTGATGAGAAGGCTTATCCGACAACGGAGGTACCAGCAAGCCTTCGATGGTGGCAAGAACCTCTTTCCACAGACGGGCCATGACCATCTTCATTGCTTCGGACGTAAGGGTTTTGTTCATGATTGCAAAGTTATCGTTAAAATAGTCAAAAAGTGGTTTGAGCGCATTCTCCACTTCTATAGCGGATGGAGCTGTGGTAGCGTTCTGCGGGCGATTTCGGCTGAGGAAGTTAGACACACTAGATATGCTGAGACCTCTAGACAACAGGGATTTGAGAGTTCGTCGAGACAAGCAATGACTGATGTACGCAGAAAGCTGGAAGAATGGTCAGTGTCCTGAAGACGAGTCCGTCGGCTATGGAAGGATGACCTACCTTTTCGGTGATTTTGCGAGTCATATCTCTCTCGGTACGTTTTAATGTCCGGAAAGCTTTGCCAAAATAGAACTGGATGTCATCGCGCTCGCCTTCCATGCTGACACGAAGTAGCAGTCTGCCCTGGGTATCTAGGTCAAGCCAGTACTCCCTCGGAAGAAAATCACTGAAATGCACGGGATCGAGTTTGATCGAAGTGCGACCAACATAATCGTGATCACCAACTGCATCCCAGTCCCAGATGGTCGCAATGATATTTAGCGGTCCTTGTGTTGTTATGTCGACAGCATCATCCCAGCGCGGGTTCAGGTTGTTGTAGATGATTCGAGTCTTCGCAATTCGCTTCTGATACTCATCTGTGAGTACAACGTAGGGATCACTGCTGCCATTCATGTCACAGGCTTTGAGATCTTCGGCTTCCACGACCTTGATTGTGAAAACGTAGGTTGTTGATTTGCGGATTTTCTGTAGCTGCGGAGCCGCATGCTGTGCAATCACTTCCGCACATCCGTCGACATTGATCTCACGCTCAAGCCTGTCGAGCTGCGAGAGGGCATATTCGATATTATTCAGTTTGACGAGAGACTATCTTCTTGGTCAGACACCCGAGAGACGAAAGCACTTTGAGTGACATCGCAAGCTTACCTCTGGAAAAAATTGGAAAGGCTCGATTTTTTCCTTACTTGTCCATGCTTCCTTCGCCATTTGCATTATCTTTTCTTGAGTAGTCTGATTCATGGCTGCCTCTTGATCAGGAGATAGTCGATCCATCTCTCGGGAGAACATTTGTTCCAACAATTCGCAGTATCGTGCCACACCCTTCCCGATAGACTTGGAAAGGGCAGTCATAAATTTTGCGTACTGCAAGTCATCATCCCACCCAAGTTGAATCATCTGTTCAATCACTTGATTGAGAGAGCGGAATATGTCGATTACCGACACGCTGTGTCGGTAGTCTTCCGGAACAACATCTGTCCAGTCACCAGCCCGGACAGTAAAGGAATCTTGTCTAACTGCCTGTTCAACCCAGTCCATGACCTTCTGATCAGTTAAGCGAATCCAGCGCCATACAAACTCTTCCAGAAGACTTTCCACGTGGAAAGGGAAAGGGACACTGTTCCGACGTCAGCAGCAAATCCACCATAACGACGAACGGGTGTCTTACTCGGGAAAGGCCTCTACGAAGAGCCGGCGCGTCGCTGTCAGTTGTTTGTACAAGTCAAAGCCATCTTCCAGCTCAACATCCTCCCCTCTCGATTTGGCATGTTCCACAATTCTGACAACCATCTCATGGGCGTCTTCCGCAAATATGGGAAGGGTATTTGTAAGTAGAATGTTATAGGGATTCACCCTAAAGTCTGTCAGCCTTGAAGAGTGCGCTACTCAGGATTAGCCTCTTACCCCATAATCTCCGGATTATTTCGATATCGCTTTCGTATCTTCTGTGCGAGTTTCATGATGGCATCGCCGAGCTGGATGACGTGGTTTGGCTCCCAGGTCTCCGCCTCCACTGGGACAATCTGTCCTAAAAGTTCTTGGTACTTCTCAGTTGCCTTTTGCGCGAGACCGTCCTGCACATAGGAGCGGAACCGATCGATATCTTGCAAGTCTTCGGTATAGCTCGGGTCGAGCTGTATGTGGTTCTCCAAGACGTACATCACCGGGCCAATAGGACGAGGCTTAGCTTCAAAACAATCCATCATTACATCGTACAGTTCCCGAAGTAAAGCTTCGTGAAGAGAGGAGAGCAGCTGTTGCATCAACAGAAGATCCTGGATTATCCATTTGCTCCTGTCAAACAAAACAGATGCCATAAAACTGTGCCGCTTCTTGCCCTCTGACGGAGGAGTCTCTTTAACAAATGTAAAGGCAGAATCAAGAGTGTCAAGATCAATCTCGTTGTCCACGAACTTTGTTCTTATGACGTCCAAGAACAATACAACCCTAGAAAAGCTAGGTATTCGCCAGCGAAGGCATACTTCATTCAGCAGTTCTGTGGACTGTTTCGAGAGTAGCTTCATTGATGGAGTTTCCGAAGTAGCTTGCGTAGCTTCGATTTCACGATCCTTTAGGTCGTGACTCAGTGTCAGACCCAGAATAAATTTGTACATTGATCTCGGATCCGACGGTATGAAGGTGTACGTATCTGATTCCTCAGAATCATTGTTTGGGTCATCAGACAACGACAGAGAACTCAGGTCGATAGGTTGGTCAATCACATAGGAGACCGGCCGGTCAGACACTGTTCGAGATAGTGGTCCAGCGTTCGGATCGTTGCTCTGATCACCGGCATTCGCATTGAACTGCGGAAGTGCACCGCCTGGGGTACTTTTTGCGAGCTCTGGATTTGACTGTACGATAGCCAGCATCATCTGCGACAAATCCGGGCCCTCACTCTTTTTCCAGTGTTCATAAGCTTCCTCGTTATCAAAATCTTCCCTGGATAGCGTCTTCCGCGTCTGAAGATTCAGGTGAGCCTGATAAGTTTTCAAATCCTGAAGAGCTGCCTTTTCGGTCCATACGCCTCTGTTCTTGTCAATGTCGGATTGGACCTGGTGGGTACTTATGCCGAATATCTTCGCGACATGCTGCACGAGGGGCATGTCTCTAACATCGTAGCTGAGGGAAGTGGTGGTCTCAAGTGCCGTCGTCGGTCCACTCGCTTGCATAAGATCATGATCTTGGGAAAGAAGTTTGTTCTCTAGAACGGATAACCTGTTTGCCAATTCAGGCCGATCCTTGTCCCAGTCATGGTCCTTCAGGATCAGCGCAAACAGTCGAACAAAAAGGGCGACATGTCTATCCACCATAAATTTCCAACTATCGTCATCTGAATCTTTCCCCTTACTCAGCTCCTTTGTCGCATTTGAGTAGAAGATAAGGACGAGATCCTCCGCTCGGCGATCCTTCTCCATCCGCTTCTTGAACGACTGATCTTTCAGAGTGTTGAGAAAAGCTGCGAATGTCCTCACAACCAGCTGATCTTGATATTCCTTCCTTCTCTCTTTTCCCATAAGAACTCCCGTCAACCTCTTCTCAAGCTCAGACACGAAGCCATTGGGGAACCTCGTGCTTTTCGAATCTCTAACCAGCGAGAAATCGCTCATCAAATCATGGAAGGAAGTTGAAGCCCGTTTCGGGCGCGACGGCGGAGCGGCAGACACATTCTGTATGCGACGAGAACGAGGATTCAGAAGGTAGGTGAGATACGCGACTCGTAGAGCATAACTGTATGCGGCCGAAGAGTTCACCGGGCGCCTGCGCGATGCAGACAGATTGCGGGAATGACGAACTTCATTCTGAAGACTGTTAATCCGTCGGTTGATGCCTCGGGACTGAGTGGATGATGTCGACATGAGGAGATTTTCGCGCTCTCTCTCTCTCTCCCTCTTTCTATTTCGAAATCAACTGCACTCAGGGAGAGGGGAAGGTGCGGAGACCATGGATAGAGGATTCACGACCAAACCACTAGCCAGCGCGTGCTGAGTTGAAGCAAACTTTCATAAACCGCGAAATGAAGGGTCGATTCGCAGAATCAGGAATGCGGGATGGAGGTGAGGGGTTGACCCTTCAAGTTTGTTTAAGAAAGGGGCGCGGGAGGGATGTTTTTGTTGCACCTGAAACACAAAGCTTCCCGATAAACTGACGTAGTTACGGTGGCAGTTCTGCCCAAGGGCCTCCTCGAACTGCGACCACTCAGCAAAGCGCCGGCCTTACTCGCGAGCTAAGTAATACTTATTTCCTACCGGGATTATTATTGTCCACTTATTGAACACGCTATGTGAATTGTTGAGACGCCGATAATATGAGCGCGGCTATAATGGTACATACAATACTCTACCCTCGGTATGTACTTCAGTAGAGCGTCCCCCCAGCCGTCTCTATCTTCTCTTATTCCGGTTTAGGGTGAGGTTTGACGAAGCCTCTGGAGTAACTTGACGCCCATAAGACCTGCTCTCCATTTGTCTTCCTGTTCTCTCGACAGCCAATCGGCTGAAGTTTCGGTCTGTCTTGGTTCTGGCGTGCTACATTATGGGCACCTGCAAGCCAATGATCGACATAGCAACAATGTCATATCACACATAGGACTCGAGACCCAAGCACTCAAATGTCGGCAGTATCAGAAATTTTGATTCATCGCGCAATGCTAGAGGCACAGAACTGTCCTTCAGCACTTATATGAATTGACAATCAGACGTTTTGATTGATACCGTAAAAGAAAAGTTGCACTGTAGTTATTTACACAACATGAAAATCAAACCACTACCAAGAGTCCTCGCCGGTCTTGCGAGCCTGCATATCAATGTCAGTACGGTTCTCATGCCACCAGCCTTGGGTACCGCCAACGTTGCGAAGACAGATTCATAAACGTACCGGAACAGCACTCGCACCTCCAAGCTCCTTCTCCAAGCCGTCAGGGAAAGTCCTGGGGGCGCTGGGTCTGTCAGGGTAGTACAGGCTCACGACGCCGCAGAGAGTAAGGAAGGTTGCGATGAAAGCTCCAATCTGGAACAGGCCTTTGCGGGGTGTGACATGGGTATATTGCTCGGGACTGAAGACGCCGAGAATTTCATTCTCCTCGTGAACGGGCTCGCCAAAGTTCCTCCTCTCCTGCTTATCCCACCAGTCGCCGTAGGGGTCTCTGAAAGCACGCTTCACACGAGGGGGGTTCTGATAACCTCCGTTCTAGAAGCGGACCGAAGGTGTTAATTGGGAAAGATCCAGCATCCGGGACGCAGATGAACGACATACCTGCAGAGGATCATCAAGCTCAGCTGCCGAAAGGCTCCGGACTTGCGAAAACGAGGCGCGGGGAGCGGCAAAACGAGCAGCAACCTGGGGCAGGCGCCGGGTCAAAATCCGGGAGGACAGCATCTGCGCGCGACTCTTAGCTATGATTAAAGGGCCTTGAAATTCGACATTGAAGTACACTCGAAAATGTATTCTTACCGTTTCGCTGTATTAAGAGGCCGAATTGGTGAATTTGTGAGCAAAAGAAGGGCACATATGCTCACTCAAAGGGAGTGGAAGTGCAATGACGGGGTTCGGATTAATTGGAGGTTTGCGGAAACGATAGCGAGGCAGCCTTACCGCCTCAGGCCTCAGGCAACCAGCTGCCACCCCGGCGCGCTTACATACACGTCTCCTCGTACTCTTCGTCACCAGATGAAAAAACCACTCCTTCATACATTTTGTCGACCGGAGTGCTTTTTCAACTACCAGCCACGCTATCGTGCCGATAACTATGCCAAACTTTCTGTGGCATCTCTACCAGTTCATACCTATCTATTGATGTTAAATTTATCCCGTCCGACCGCGTCCTCGTTGGGAAAACTGGGGTCAGCCGCAAAGAGGGCCCCTGTCGTCCGTGGTAAAAAGACATGCAAGACGGAAGCTTGAATGGTCTATCACACCACAACGATGAACGCGTGACTATTGATACAGAAGACAAATCATTCAATACCTCTGCTCTAGACCATCCACCTGATTCCGCGAATCGCGATTTAACCCCGTCCGAGTCCAAGGAAAATGAAGTCGCAACCGATCCGACCGAGGGGCCTCCGTCCAAGAGACGAAAGCTTGCAGGACCAGACAATTCGCGCCGTTCAACGCCCCGACCACCGTCGCCTCCCTGGAAGAAAGTGGGTGTTGATGGGCCGACCTCATTCCTACAGGATGGGAAGCGGAGGTCTTCCCGAGTCAATGCAGTTCCTCTTGAGTTGCAGCCTCCGTCAGACAAGCGAAAAACGCGTGCAGCGCAGAAATCTATCGTAAATAAGAATGTCTCCGGTGGTGGGAAGGCCGTCGCTTCGTCGCCGCTGGCCATGAGTGTGTCACAGTCGGGAGTAAATGGGAAACATACCAGTGGCACCTTAACAACTGGATCGCCGAGGACTGCGACTCCGAGGGGCGCAAGTGCCAGACGGCGCCGTATCTCACGATCGCCAGCACCCAGACAGACTCATTCACGGACGAGATCACAAAGTTCGGTTACTTCAGTCCCTAATGGCCCTATTTCGAACAAGGCACGATCGAACCGGTCTCCCTCGAACGTCACCCCAATCTGGGCAAGAGGAGTCGATGAGTTGAGAAATGATATCGTGGGTGAGACTGAGTTGGGCGATGAACAGGGTCAGCGGGTGCCGAGGCTGCGAATTAAAGTCAAGAAGCCTGTTATTGGGGTTCAGCACCCCTCCCATGTGGTCCCCCCTCGGAAATATAATTCTTTCAGGGAATGGCTTGACAGCCGGGAAGGAATAATAGAGGACAGCGCAGTCCTTACGCCCGAGGCAGCACTCGAGGAAGCTCGGAAGAGGTGTCGAGTGTTGGAAGCAACAGAGCCTGGCGGTCTTCTGAGTCCTGATGTATGCTCCGCATACATACCTGAGCAACAGGAAGAACCAGCGCAACAATATTCACATCAAGACCACCTCGTCGCTCATGCTTTGTACTTCAAGAAGCTTCTTGACCAGGAGCATCGACGCCATCGCAATACAGCAAGACTTCTTGCTCAGTGGTGTGCTGACGCGTGGAGGAAGCGCAATAAGCGCCCAGAGGATATCCTCAGAGAACAGCAGGAAGAGGTGCGCGCAAAGCGCAAGCAGCTGGCCAAGGATCTTCAGAAAATGTTCGACTTGGCCCGGGCGGAGATTGATCGTGTGCGTCTAGCACGCTGGGAGGAAGAGCGGAAAGCGGAGGACCAGCGGGCTTTAGATCGCGCAATCAAACAATCTACCATGCTGTTCGAGAAGAGGCGTCTGGAGATCCTTGGAGAGACTGGGAGCGATTTCCCTGATTCAACAGATGCCGAAGAGAGTGGAACGGATGCAACTTCCAGCGATGAGGAAGAGGATGAAAGCAACATGTCCTCTACGGATTCGGAAACTGAGGGTGAAGACGACGTTGACGATGATGAGGGGTTAACGGCGGAGGAGCTCCGGCAGAAGTATGCTGATTTGCCCCAATCCACTTTGGTTTCACACCGTGAATCTGTGGCTTCCGACGACAGCGAGTCTTCCGATGGCGCACATACACCGGATATGCTTCAGAAAATGGAAGATCGGGGCGAAACGGCGCTGGAGCAGATTGAACTGGACGAAGTCGATCCAATGCTCCTTGATGACAGCGAAGACGAATCTACGGACATGGATGATGATATGGGCGATAGTGATGAGGACGAAGATGCCGACGACAGTGACTCGGATGAGGAAAGCGATGATGGGCCAGGACTATTAGGATTCTTCTCATCAAAAGATCGTACGCTGAATGATGCTCGCCACCTTGACGATGAAGAAGGTGATGATTCTTTAGCTATTCTGAATCATGAAGATGGCTCTGGGTCTGACGATGACGGGCATTCGGTTTCAGCCGACGAGGACGACGATGAAGAACTGGAGGACGCAGACGAAGTTTCTCTGGTTCCGAATGGTCCTTCAAACTCGGGATCAATATCTCAGACAACGGCCGATGTTTCTCCTGTAACTGATACTCCTGATGGAAAGCAAACTGGACCTGAAGAGGTCGACGCCAACATGTCTGCTGCTGCTCCTCCCGAAGGTCCAGCACTCCTCGAAGATTCAGCCCCTCTTCAAGATGCAGTTGCAATTGACGCACCGGATGATGCAATTGAAGAAGGTCGTCGTCACCAGTCTCTCCCTTCGATCAATAATTTAGATGAGCATGAACTTCGCCAGAACGGAGGGGCATCTAGCGAAGCCTCTCCTGGTACGCTTGCAACAAAACCTTCTGAACCCGAGTCTGTTTCTTCCTTCGAAGCCCCCGCCGAAAAGCCGGCTCAGCCAAGTGAATCTCCCGCTCCCGGCTTGAAGACGCCGGTACCGCATCTACTCAGGGGAACTCTGCGCGAGTATCAGCATTATGGGTTGGATTGGCTTGCCGGACTCTACAACAACCACATCAATGGTATTCTCGCCGATGAAATGGGTCTTGGAAAGACTATTCAGACGATTGCTTTGCTTGCACACCTAGCCGTGGAACATGAGGTTTGGGGTCCGCATTTAGTTGTCGTCCCAACGAGCGTGATTCTCAATTGGGAGATGGAATTCAAGAAATGGTGTCCTGGTTTCAAGATCATGACTTACTATGGCAGCATAGAGGAACGCAGGCAGAAGCGCAAGGGGTGGACCGACGATACGAGCTGGAATGTATTGATCACTTCTTATCAACTGGTGCTGCAGGACCAGCAGGTCTTGAAAAGAAGAAACTGGCATTATATGGTTCTTGATGAAGCTCATAATATCAAGAACTTCCGCTCTCAAAAGTGGCAGACACTGCTTACTTTCAGGACCCGCGCACGGCTGCTTCTTACAGGTACACCGCTTCAGAACAATCTTACCGAGCTATGGTCTCTCCTCTTCTTCCTGATGCCTTCTGATGGTGACGGGACTGGCATTGAGGGATTTGCGGATCTCAGAAACTTCTCTGAATGGTTCCGCCGCCCCGTAGAGCAAATCTTGGAGCATGGCAGAGAAACAATGGATGATGAGACAAAACGAGTGGTTACGAAACTCCATACCATTTTGCGTCCTTACATCTTGCGCCGCCTCAAAGCCGACGTCGAGAAGCAGATGCCAGCAAAGTACGAGCACGTCGTTTATTGCCGACTTTCGAAAAGGCAGAGATTCTTATACGACGGGTTCATGTCGATGGCCCAAACCAAAGAAACGCTCGCGTCTGGCAATTACCTCTCTATTATTAACTGTCTGATGCAGCTGCGGAAGGTTTGCAACCATCCGGATCTCTTCGAGACTCGGCAGATATCGACGTCATTTGTGATGCCTCATTCCGTGGCCACTGAATATGCAAGCAAGGAATCACTCGTTCGGCGGCGGTTGCTATATGAACATCCCCTCACGAAGCTGGATTTGGACTTTCTCAACCTGGTTCCTATCTCGAGAGAAGATATCTCAAGAAGGTTGGCCGACGATAGTACTAGGCTTATGGCTTACGGACCCTTCAACATGCTCCGGGAACGCCAGTACAAGCGCACGAATTGGCAAATGACGTTCGACGGGTCTACGGTGCAGTCCACACTCGAGGCGTTAGAGAACGACGCCAGAAAACGCAGGATGGCGGAATTGGAACGGTGTCTCTACTTCGAATCGAAACGCCATGGCCGTCGACCAGTTTATGGAACCAGTCTCGTCGAATTCCTCACTGCGGATAGCAATCAGAAACCAACTCTGAGTGGTCGTCCCCAAAAGCAGTCTCTCGCGGAATGGTTGTCGAATCGGTCATCGGTTCTCGCATCGATGATTTTGTCCATCGAAGAGCGATCTCAAGCTATGGATGGTTACGTTAGACGTTTCGCCTGTGTTACGCCAGCTGCAGTTGCCTCTGGTATCACCGAGGCAGCTTTGACTCCTATTGAAACCCGTTACCTGACCGAAAAAGAGCGTTTCCCTGCTTATGATCCGTTCCACGAGGCACAGATGCGTCTTTCAATTGCCTTTCCAGACAAGAGGCTGTTGCAATATGACTGTGGGAAACTGCAAAGGCTCGATAAGTTGCTCCGGGATCTCAAAGCCGGTGGTCACCGAGCCTTGATATTCACGCAGATGACCAAAATGCTTGACATTCTGGAGCAGTTCCTCAACATCCATGGGCACCGGTATTTGCGACTGGACGGTACAACGAAAGTGGAGCAGCGCCAGATTCTGACCGACCGGTTCAACAACGACGATCGCATCTTGGTGTTCATTCTGTCCAGCCGATCCGGTGGCTTAGGTATCAACCTGACGGGCGCTGATACTGTGATCTTCTACGATCTTGACTGGAATCCGGCCATGGACAAGCAATGCCAAGATCGGTGCCACCGTATTGGACAAACGCGCGACGTCCACATCTACCGGTTCGTCTCGGAGTATACGATTGAATCGAACATTCTCCGCAAGGCCAACCAGAAGAGAATGCTAGACGATGTCGTCATCCAGGAGGGCGAATTCACTACAGACTACTTCACCAAGCTGGACGTCCGTGACATGATCGGCAATGAGGAAGCGGAGGCACAGGATGAAGCCAGCGCCGCCATGGATCGTGTGCTATCCAGCCGGGTTGCCACGGGACGGGTCTTCGAGCAGGCCGAGGATAAGGAGGATATCGATGCGGCCAAGAACGCCCAGAAGGAGATGGAACATGCTGACGAGGACGACTTCGGCGATCGCAGCATTTCGCATACACCCGGTCAGGCGGGCACTCCGTTGGCCACTGGTCCCGAAGAAGGGGAAACGCCTGGCCCGCGGCTCCTCACCACGCCGCAGATCCATGGTGTGGATGATATAGTGGCCGTCGAGCCTGAACCCGGCCATATCGACGACTATCTCCTGCGCTTCATGGAATGGAACATGAAGGATGAACCGCTTGTTCTGCCTCCCGATAAGACAAAGAAGAAGTCCAAGAAGGGCAAGGAGCACCGCCTTAGCAAGAGACGGCGCTAATGTGCGGGCTCTGCCTCTGCGGGCCTGGCTTGATTTTCACTCGTTCGACTGCATATACGGGCTGACTGCGAGGATCGGCCAGTCCTGCTTGTATTACTACCTTGTTTTTTTTTCCTTTCTTTTTTTTTTCGTTATTACATGCTACCCAGTGTATGATGTGGTGTTTGTGTTATAATGAGTATTGATTCCTCGCGTCCCAGATTTGGATACCTGGACGCGTATGCTTGAAACAAAGTGGTCGAATGACGGGGACTAGAAAAAGGCGTCCTGTGTGCGTTAGGGCAGGGAAAGCATAGCTCATGGTGGGAACAGTCGTTTTAGTTAGCCCTCTAGATCAGTTGGATCGTCGATGTGCTTATTATTATGAGACGAATGAATACTCTCCACGGCCTGAACTCCGAGTCATCTTCTGAAGCAATACATGCATGATCTGATTGGTATTGGTAGCTCGGATCTATAACCCAGAACTGCTAGTGTATCAAACTACCGCGATCCCAAGATCTCTCACAAAGTCCAGCGACTAAAAAAGTCCATGATAATGGGAGTCGCATCCAGAAAAGTCCCATCGGGATTGTCACTGTTCGGATCTACACTAGGCCAATCATGACCCAGTCCCTCAATCCGATAATGAGTGACAGCCCCCAGGGCCTCTCCCGAGCCGTACTGGTATTCCACGACATTACCGTCGTAAAGGCTTGTAGTTTGATTCTGCAGTCCGAGTCCGTCCCTCTTTGCCCACTCCTGCACAAAGTGTGGCACGGAGGGTAAGCACTTCCCACGTCTACCACCTCCATTGTATGGGATTGTTGTATCGGCCGTGCCGTGGAACTCGATGATCGGGATTGGACACCGTCCGGGGTTACATTCGATCGGCGCCGTTTCGGCATTGCAGGCGTCCTCCTCGGGTACGTCCTGGTAGTAAGCACCTGAAACCGGGGCAAATGCCGCAATCCGTTTGGAGGCCGTAGCATCGCAGGCTAGGAGATTTGTGAAGCCCCCGCCGTTTGATTTGCCGGCGGCATAGACGCGCGAAGAATCGATGCAGTATCTTTCCTCGAAGTGGTCGAGCATTTCCATGGTGAATGCCACGTCGTCGACTCCAGAAGAAGCTGGGTCTCCTTGCCATTGATCCTGTGTGTTTATCGATTAACGACCGCTTCTTCAGTAAGTACTGGGCGAGTTCGAGACACGTACATTAAGACCTTGCGGATAAACCGCAATAGCATCCGGATTCCACGCTTCATTGCTGAATTGCGAAAGCTGCTCCTGACTTTCGGCGGTTTTCGTCCTCCCATGAAAAGAGAAGATAAGTGGGATTGCCCTATTCACGTCATAGTTGGACGGAATGTGGATGATATAGGACCGTTGAGTGCCATCTGATGTGGTGAAGTCCGTCGGATAGCTTCCTCCGGCACCCTGATGCTTGGGCAGTGACTTTCCACAGCCCGCTGAGCCAGCGGCCGTAGCCAGACTGGCGATGGATAGCAAGATAGCTAAATATGCCTTCATTGCCAAATCTTGCAAGAGAGAACAGAGGTCTCCAAGACAGTCTGATTTGTTGACACTTTCAAAGGAGAAGGGCAGGAAGGCCGTTATGTCTGTTGCATCACCAATTAGTTGTACGCCATTTACCGAATCTGGACCATTGGTATGTACAGGATATCTGGACGCGGGAAAGATGTAGCTACGCCTCGCTGTCAATTCGGGTTCTCGACCTTCTCGCTGGCATTCGGTCAATAAGGGCGTAACGAAGTGACCCCAATGTAGCATGAAGAATGCAATTTCCATTGCGGGGGGTTGGTGCCTTCAGCTGGAGATCGGCGTTAGTCTAACCCTGGAGCCTTGGGGTGCATGAGAAGGAGAGGTACAGGATGCTTACAGCCTTGCATTTGCATACCTTGTGCGCTCTGCATTAACAAGGCGCAAGTGAAGCAACGCAATCATCATGGGACTAATAGGAAATTCACTTGGTTGTATATAGATGCAGCAATGACGGTATGGTCAGAAGTATAGAAATAGCATTAGTCTGCCATTTCATGAACAGAGCAAACTGTAAAACCAATAAAGAATGAGGAAGAACGACACATAGATGAGCATATTCACTATAGAGTTGACAGGACGGTCATCCGCTTGAGTGGCATACAATGAGTCCTGCTGCTAAAAGACAGGCCATTGCTGCTAGGTAGGAGACAATTTCTTGATTGATAACACTTTACACTGCTCTTGGATGTAAGTCTTTTGGATGTCAGGTATGCTGCCATCTCTTACAAGGGTGGCCAGTGCAAGCAGATCCCCCCCATCAGCAAACCAACTCAGAAGACAGTCTCAACTCTCTGATCCATTGCTTGCGCTTCACCTAACTGTATTGACCACTTCCATCCGCTATTACGTACTCTGTAGAGAGGTAGTTGAAGAGCCAAATAGCGCCACTAGCAGCCCTACAGGCTCTACAGCAAACCCCAAAACGATTAACTGACATGACCACCAAGCACGTGAGACCGAGGTGATGATCATTTCCAGGAATAGACATAAGAAGAGAAGAATGACGCTCAAACGGCGAGCCCCGCTAGATGTGGAGCTGATATCTATAGGAGAGCACGTTTATAGAGAGTGAGGTAATTGTTCCATCTCGATAACTGAAGAAGTGTGGACAGGAACAGGTTGACTGTCCTGTATGGTCACAAAACATGATGAAAAATACCTTACAGTGATCCGGTAATACCGTTCTTCAGATTGCGTGATAAGAAGGAAAGCGGGAGTTGGCATACATAGAACTACCGAAGCATTGTTGAACGGTTGAACCATGAATGCCTGCGAAGTTTAATTGTTCCAGTACTCACTAAGTCCTGACTCCTGAGTCAGATTTGGAGTCATTGGTAACTATTCAGGTAGTAACCTCCGTGGTCTCCAACTTCTGTCGACCACGAGGCAAGGCGAGGCCCCACTGATCCGCAGGACCGCGGGCGTCGCAGCAATAAGGTGAGGGAACCAAAGTCGGAACACTCGGGGCACTGGAATGCTCTCTGACTCTGTCCATGAGTCCATGGGAATGATGGAGACCTCGAGGGAAAACCCCGCGTGTAAATCCTGCTCGCTCATTCAGAAAAACCCCCGAGACATCATCCCATGTGGCCATGTCTCATCATATTTGCGGAATGTTTGCGGGACAGAGCAATCGTGGACGCTCGGCCGAGATATTTCCTTTCTATGTCGTGTGAAACATTCCGACGTTCCAGGGTCGAACAGATGAGAGAATTTGAACGCATCGGAAGTTCGGGATGCTTGGTCGAGGGGATCAGAAAACGTCCAAAACCGGAATACCCCATGAGTCGCAGCTGTCTATTCAATGAGCAGTAAATGCGACCCACAACTCGACAAGCAATGAGGAACTAGTATGTATGTCTGTCTTAAACCTTAAGTGAGCATGGCCTCCGCAGTTTTCGATCACCGTCTTCGTCTTATTGATGTACGGGCGAGGAGGAGAGACTAGTCGTTATTAAAGACAAGGGATTGAATCATCTCGGGCTGACACTGATTATCGATAAGCCAGGCTGAGTTGTAGTCCGCATCAGCCTGTCAGGCAGGTGGGTACTGGCCACTGTGGCTCGACAATAGACGCGATGTCTGCAGAGCAGTTGATGCCATGGAGTCTATCTACTCCAATCCTGCCACGGAGTCGATTCAGTCGTATAAGGTTCAACGGTTTCAACAGGGATCGGGATTCAACAAATGCAGTATAGCTAGCGACCGAGGAAGAGAAGTCGGAACCTTGGAAATCATGATGATCAATGACCGAACAGGGGAGATTGAGGGGTTTTAAGATCTTCGGCTCTGACAGCCGACAAACAGAGGGGGGAGACATCAATTTACAAGAGTCAGAAACAAGGTAGGGGCCGCTCACTTGCAGTCTGGAATCTCTGGATAGTATTCTCGGCACACATCCGTTTGTCTAGAACAGCAATGGCGCAAGCCAAGTCAGCCAAACATAGTGGTTCAATATCTAGATACTGTGGATGCTCCCTTAGTCAGGGGTCTGGCCAGATCGCTGCCTTAGGTACGGAGTAGATAACTTTAACTGTCCGTTCCATACAGAGTCAGCATTGCGACACATGCACCCTGGTTGCAGGCCCAATTGTCACAACTACTACTGGCCTTCATTGTGGTGCTTACCATTATTCTACCCAGGGTCATCTTTTCCGAAATCTCTGCATATACCATTTTCGTCCATAGTCCTGACAGTCCAGCGACATACTTGTCGTTCCAGCCATCATGCAGCCAGCCACGGCTTGGGGAGATACGGATCATCCGCTACAATGGCCTTGTCAACCTGTACCGCTTGAGCTACGGAGCTGAGCAGATGCCGAGAGTTGATGCCGAGAGTTGATTACGATTTACGAAGCTGTCGAGCGGCCGAATCCCATTGTCTCTGGCCTTGAAACGGTCGTTGCTTCCTGCAAAACCCCCACTTGAGCCCATTATAATAAATAGGTTATTAATATCATTCCTGGCGAGAGTGACCAGGGGGCGAAGATGGCTTTTGCTGCTGCTGGTGATGGTAATTGTGGTGGCGATGTCTCACAAGGATTGCTTTTGCGTATGCGTGGCTTCAGCCATTAATCAGGATCGCTTTACCATCTGTGTGATGGCACGACGCCGTAGTACAGACAGGCGAAGGAAAATAGATCCATCTATATATTGAACGAACCGGATCAATGTGCCCCGTCCATGTTTACACGCGACAACAGTATCTGACAGTCGATTCCAGCCATTATGATAGCGAGTCGATACATCACACTTCATGGTATGAGAGCTTATCTATGTCTGTCGGGTCCATAGAGGAACTAAACAGCAAATGGAGGCGTCATATTGCGATTAGATGAACCTATCCAGTTTTCCGAGATTACTCCGTTACAGAGGGATAATAAACATGAGTGAATACCCTCGAAAGTCCATCCATATATTCCAAACTGACAAGTGAAGTGCAAGAAAGTACCTTGGGAGAAAGTAACAACCCACTTAGTCAGGCTACTTCCCTCGTAGTCCAAATAATGAAACCTGTGAGTAGGAGTCGCAATGTAGCGCGAATAATAGTGCCTATTTCGGATCTTCTACTTTGCCTCTTATGGACCGGAACCATCAGCTAGTTCTGGATCCCAGGGACCTTCCTCATCCGAACCTTATATGCCACACCATGCTGGGCATTGCAGGAGGCTTTCCATTCTGGGCATTCCGCGGATTTCGTACATATCAGCCAGATCCTCATATGGTCCATGCAGGGCAAGATGAACGTACCTTCTCTCTATTGACCTGCAATATTTTCAGGTAGATACCGCACCAACCGCTTAGAATAATGAGAAAGGCTCTATCAATTTCAGCCAATGGTACCTATTTGCAGAGAGCGAGACTAGGTGATTTAGTCCACACGCTATTTCCCTCTGGCGTGTGGTAGGTGTGATTTAGGATTGCAGATCCCGCTTAGCCAGAGACACCAATACCATATTAGTAAATGCACGGAGTAGGCAGCATTTCCCCGAGGCACTTCACCACATCCTGTTGAGACATTATGATTAAGAATCATATCACATCCGCGCCACGCCGCCAACAACCACACAAAGTTTGCTGCCCAATGGAATGACAAGGTTTCAACGGTCACAACTGTTTGATAGACACTTCCCGCAATCAGATCGACGTGCTGAAGGTCAATCCCGCCCACACGACGGAGAGAAGAGAAAAGCGAAGCAATCCTGTCCTTGACTATCCAAAAGTCATTCTCTATGCAATCAAGCTCATAACGTCTCTGCCTGAAGAACAGGCAGTAAATTACCATGATGCAATGATCACAAAAGATGGAAGAGAAAACAGGAAAAAGGCCCAAAATGGAAAGGAACAGGGTGGGGTTGATGTGAAGTAGATCGTGGTCTGTCATTTATCTCACTCTTTGTACTTGAGGAATTCGCCATGAATCGACTCGTACTATAGAGAGGTAGTGGTGAACTGGGCAGAAGTCCATGATGCAGAGACAAAGAAAATCTGCCAGGAACGGATCCATATGCATAGACTAGTATGGAAGGAGGGAGTACTTGTGTACACTACAAAGAGAGACATGAAGGTGGTGATTATACGTCTCTCAAGCTTTCTAAGTATCTATGTTTTACTTACAGGCATCGATCTCGGAGAAAAACCAATGAAGCGATGCCTGTAAACGCCCATCAATCCTTTGTGTAAGAAGGCAGGACGCTGTGGAGAACATATTTGAGTGTGGTCCAAGCAACTCTTCTTTTCACCCAAGAAATAGCAAAGCCATGCAAGATGGTCTGCACCTTTTCCTTGCTTAACGCCGGAAGATTCAAGCTGTAAGTAAGTAAGTCAAGATCTGGATCTTCTCCAGAATAATTACAGGGTTATGGGTAGCTGGGGGACCGCAGATACCCATCTACGTTAGAAGGGGATCTTACCATAATAACCTTAGTCTCAAGATAGCGCCTGACGGCATATTTGCCTTATTTTATCTATCTAGACATTCTTTCTTCCACGATTCAGCTCCCTCTTCGCCTTCCCGTTTAGGCATTACGATGTCTGCGCCAAGCGCTTGAGAAGGTTTAGTTTCTGATTGCAACGAGGTATCCTATCATGATTTGATGGAAAACACGTGCTTACAGGTATGAAGTTGATATCACACATCAACAGTACGGACCACAGAGCAAGGCAGTTGTCTACTCTGGAATAGCGACCATGGGCGTCGTCCTTGTCTGCGTATTCGGTATTGCCTCTTTTATCACTATCCGTTCGTTACTAGGCCATGATTACCAGGGCTCATGCACCTTCGGATTATGCGAAGCTGGTATCTTTTTGTACGTACTCACTGAAATCATGAGGAGAGGCGAAAATGAGGAAAAAGAAATGGGAACCTCGAGGCAAGCCAGACTGCAGAGTGCAGAGACTGAGAGGGGGCGACCTTGACGTGAACGATGGATTGGAACTATTGACGGGACTAAGACCAAACAGTCCAATGAGATCGGGATCCTAGTAGAGACCTAGACCAGGAACGGGTAAAAGAGGACAAGCAACGAGAATGAAAAGTAGATAGGTATCTATTACTCTGGAGGTGGATCACTCCAAGGCTACTCCCAATAATCAATGGTTTATCGTACATTCTGTACCGAGTCTTTGTCAAAGATATGCTGGAACAATCGATACCGGACAGGCGACACTACCTAGATCCATATCCACGAGTCCATGACTCTTGTAGACCTCATTTTTCCCAAGGTCAAAATCGAAAAATAAATATTTGGCCCAAAAAGGAATGAAGAGAGAGAAACCTACCCAGTAACAGGGTCTGGTTGACTGTTCCATGTAGAGAGGAGGATATATTACTTAGATGGTAATATGGTATATAGCTCCGGCCGAAAAGAGTCTATCTATATGGATACTTGAGGGAAGTATGAATAACTACCTACCTACCTAGGTACCCGCGGTAGGTAGGTTTCACATACATACAGTTACAAGTCATTGACTTTACAGGGAATCAGAATTGGAGAAGTTCATCCAGTAAAATAATAATCCTCCATCCAACCAATCAATCAAACCGGCACTTTCTGCTCGACCCAAGGATCGACACTCAAGCTTCCCTGACGCTTTGGAGACATGCAACTAGCACCATAACCATGGTAATAGATGCAGTACTTCCCTAGGTAGATACAGTAGATGGATCAATTAATTCGATTAATTGCGTTATCACTTTATCGCCGCCTTGATCTACCTTACCTATCTACGTGCTTACTCGTAACTAGCTCCAACTCCACTCCAAGCCTCCGAAAAGTAGTCACGGGGAAGACGCCGCAGTGCCTGATTGACAGGACCCGAGACAATGGACTGCAGCAATTCCTAGTTCCTAACGCTAAAACGGAATCCAGTGCGCGATTCAAATCTGCCAATCATGATTCTATCCTTGAAGTGTGGACTTTGGAGTCCTCGGGGAGTGGACATTGCCTACCTAGTATCATAGGTCTCCCATCATGATCGCCGAGTAGAAGTGGGTCGGCACGAGTGTCCTTGTCAGTCCGCAGTGCCGTCGATCCTTCGTGCGACTCCGGCCGGCATAGTATGGTATATACGTCTCTACTCTCTAGTACCTATCTAGTTTTATAGTTGCATTACATATAGATTCCCCGGTCTCGCACAGGGCGTGGTATTTTCCTTTAGATACTTCTTCATTCCTTTCCTTGTTCAACGAATCGATACTTCCAACTACGCTTGCAGTACTTTGGATACTTCATCCTAAGTGATCCGTGCGTATTGTTGACCTGCTTCTACTACCCTATCATACGACTTATTACTGCTTAACATCCTCCTGCTCTTGTCTACCACTTTGTTTTCCCTTCAGAGAGATGAAGACTTCGATTCCGTCCGACGTATGGGAGAAGAAGAAAGCTTTGATTGCCAAGCTCTACAAAGAGGAAGAATGGCCTCTCAAACAAGTCATCAAGAAGATTCGCTCAGACAACTTCAACCCAAGGTGAGAAACGGGCGGGAAGCACGAGCACTATTCTCTGTGCTAACCTATGTCCCGTATAGTGAAACCCAGCTTCGGAGCAGACTCAAGAAGTGGCGCGTCACAAAGCCATCTCGTCAAACACGGAAGAAGTCTCCCGATGGCCAGCTCAAAACCACAGACGGCGACAGTGGAATCGACGGAGCATCCCCAAAGACACAGACATCATCTGTCTCTCCCAGGACTCCATTACATGCCAGCCAGCCGCCAGCTATGAGAGCCTTTCCAGCTACAGAACCTGAGTGGTATATGAGCCGCGGGGCATACGCGCAATCACAGGGAACTTCCACTCCAATTTTCGTCGATGATCAAGTTATCTCGACTACCTGGCCTCTGCTGGCTGGCCAACAGCCATCACCAACCCCGTCGGATCAACATAGCTCTCACAATGGCTCTCCTGTAGCTATGTCAGGCTCCAATGCTTTTCATCAGCGTCACATCTCGCCAGCAATGGACACAGTATTTGTCAACGCGACATCCACAATGGCGAACGCTTTTAGCGGGCCCCCTTTTGCCATCACCACTGACTCCTGCATGCCGGAGCGAGTGTCGACAACGGCGGCAACAGCACCTATTCAGTGGACCGTCCCTCATTGGTACTCGCTGCCTCCTGGAGCCATTTCCCAACCTCCGCCAGTTCAATTTTATCCTCCTGCTCCTCCAAGCCCTCCGTCGACGAGTCCCGTGGACCCTGCAATGCAAGCACCGCACTCGCAGGCTGACTTCTCCATATATTCGCCCAATTATCCTGGCAATCCTCAGCATCAGATGTCCGAAAACTTCGACGGAGTCAAGTCATGGAAACGAGTTATGTCTCTTCAATATACGCCTGACGCAACGGCGCGTAATTCAGGAGGCGAACGACCTGAAGTTCCAAATTATACTGACAGGAAGACATCGCTACCCTCAAAGATGTCAAGCCATCATTCTAGTGGACTCATGACCCCGCCGTCACAATTCTTCCCTCATGAGCAACATCCTATGATGTGCGGACAAATCTATTCCTACCCTGGCCCAGATCCTCTTCTGCACAGACCACCGAGCATTGAATTCTAGAATCACGGCCGATGCTTTTGATCTTATCTTCATTCGAGACGTTGACCTTAATAATCCTTATTTCTCCTTCTTCCAATGTCTCAGCGCATGCTGGTCGTGCTAATTGAATACCTTTTTTCCTTCTCCTATTTGCCTCTTTGTCTTGACATTCTGATCTTGTCCTCTCTGTCACTCTGATGGGTCGTCTCAACAAGGCGCAGCAATCGGTCTATATACCCAACTTTAGGGTGCTGTATTTTCTTGGTGTGATTGTCAAATTTGGAGAAAAGTCGGTGTTATGGCTTTATACCTGATGTCTTTGATGGGTTCATTATGTATTGCATGAAAGTGGATGTACTGAGCACGTACGTGGTGGCAATTTTGATTAGGTATTCCAAAAACAATGGATCAAAACCGTCTCTTTTACCACCCTTGTGGATAATCTCTGTATTTTGGCCAACTCACCGAGGGGTTGAAACTGCACTGATAAGCAGTCGCATTAGTTGGAATCATTTCCTTTCGAAGAGATTGATGTAAGGCCTTGTGTTGGCAAGCTAGGCCAGCAGCAAAGAGGCGTCAGTTATCCGAACCCGACCTCGGCTCGTTCGAAATCGCGGGGAAATCCACGCCATCCACAGCTTCCAGTCGCAGCTTGCAGCTTGCACATACTGTACCTCTGCTTTCGTTTAGAATCTTCCATTGAATCTATTGAGTAGTATATAGACGCCTCAAATCTTGCACAATTCTAGGTGAAAGCGTTTGCGATTGTTGACTTTCTTCGTTGATCAATATGAGGGCCATTCAGGTCAAAGAGTACGTCAAAGTACGTTGAGGTCGGCTTCTGATCAAAATCCTTTATCGAAGAATTTCTCTAAAGTCTCAAACCAGGGTCCACTCGACCTCCGGGTCACCGAACTGCCTACCCCATCGCCCTCACCAGACAAATACTTGATCGAGATCCACTCGGCAGGAACCAACTTCTTCGACCTGCTCCAGATCCAGGGGAAATACCAGCACCAGCCGCCACTCCCCTGGATCGGAGGCGCCGAGTTCGCCGGCACGATCCTCGCTGTGCCAACCGGCCAGAAGTCCACCAAATTCAAGGTCGGGGACCGCGTGTTTGGCGCGACGCAGGGCGCCTACGCTTCGCACGTGCTCGCGCCCGAGGCGTCGCTGCTCCCCGTCCCCCCTGGCTGGAGCTTCGAGGATGCCGCCGGCTTGTTTGTGACGGCGCCGACCTCGTACGGCGGCCTGGTGCATCGGGCCAATGTGCAGGCTGGCGATTGGGTCCTTGTGCATGCGGCGGCGGGCGGGGTCGGGCTGGCTGCGGTGCAGATTGCCAAGGCTAAGGGGGCGAGGGTGATTGCGACTGCGGGGACGGAGCGCAAGAGACAAGTCGCAAGGGAGTTTGGGGCGGACTATGTCATCGATTACCGCGATCAGAAGTGGCCTGAGGAGGTGAAGAAGTTGTGTGCGCGGCACCGCACAGGGAATGGGAAGGCCGGGGTGGACATTGTGTATGATCCGGTTGGCATGATCGATGCCAGTCTCAAGTGCGTGGCGTGGAATGCGCGGTTGCTGGTGATTGGGTTTGCGGCCGGGAAGATCGAAAAGGTCGCGCTGAACCGGGTGCTGCTGAAGAATGTCAGTCTCGTCGGGTTGCACTGGGGCCAATACGCCAAGTTTGAGAAGGAGACGGTAGGCGTCGTCTGGAAGGGAATCTTTGATCTGGTGGCCCAGGGCAAATTCAGAGGGACAGCGTTCACAGACGAAAGCTTTGTGGGATTGGAAAGTGTACCCAAAGCCTTGCAGGCTCTTGGAAGCAGAGAAACCTGGGGTAAAGTGGTGGTGAAGGTCATTGATGATGAGGCAAAGAGCAAGCTGTAACCTACCGCTATTTAAATCTATGGTTTTTCTTTCCTTTCTCTACGCGCAACAAGCCGGATAAAAACTAGACATACACGACATGCCTGCCCTTATTTATTGTATCTCTATCAAGGCTAAACGTCTATCTTCGATAATCTGTAGATGTAGGTGCGCAAGGAGTCATGCTCTCGTAGAATGTAGAAAACGCGAGCAAACATGAACTATGAAGGCCCTGTAACTTCCTCTGGCAACTTTCCGATCATGGGAGAACTCGAAACGAGCTCTTACAAACCAGCTCCAGTCGGTCACAGTCACAAGACGTGACGTGTGGTGACTGTCCTTCAACAAGAAGGGTCCGTGAGAGTATGTCAAACGACCCCATCCTGGTCCTCGCGGATGGATAGAGAAGGGAGACTCGGACAGCTGGATTGTGAAGTTGCGCCGGTATGAGATTGTGTAGTCTGCCAAAATCAACCAGTATAGATTATGATGTTTCGTGGCTGCTGCTGCGTGATAAAAATGTAGGTTAGTTATCCTTCCTCCGCCAGGCTCGCAATGACAAAATATTCGGAACCGATTGAATTGTGTCCAGGGATCTCATGGAATCAAACCGCTGAGTCCATTCTCAGCGATCGGAACCCTGAAACTGAGCGATAATATCCAGCAACATGAGCTGTACAGTCTCTCCTTCCACCAGACGGTCGAAATTGGCCCAGTCTGCAGTTTTCTGCGAAAGAAAGGGAAAATCTTGCGGATGATAGTTTCTCGCTTAGCGTCAGCTTAGTCAGGTGTTTTGACCTGTTATCTTATCGCCACGTGCATATAATAGTCAGAGGTAAAGATAAGGATCAGTATGATGTAAGAGGTACTAGGACTCTAGGAGTAACAACTAATAACATTGTTGAAGTTCATCTCATTGTATCATCTAAATCCACTTCTTGGATACTATCACCAGAAGGGGATTTTCGGTCAACTGTTGGAAAGGGCTTTTCAGGCACAGCTGACTTGATACTATGCCTTTTACATCACTGCATGGTAACGACCATGTCTTACTTTGAGGCTTCGATAGAGAAGTAGATCTTGTCAGATTGGTTGCACTTGAGGAAGACCGACGCAGAATAAAATAGCCCATTTAGATACTGAAGGCATATATTTGAACTGTACCTCTAAGGTAGGATAGCATCGGACTACCTTAGTCGGAGATCTGAGTACATCCACCCCGTAGAGAGGTACGTCATGCCACTATTTATCCCAGTTTGTGACCCCACCGGAAAGTTATCGCAAGCATTATAAACACTGGTTGATTAGCGACGACGAGTCTCTGCTAGTATTTTCGCTGTAAGTCTAACTTGAATCTGGACGACACCTGATTACTTACGGCCATCCTTTTTGGCTATGATCAGACCGCGTATACAATCAATTGCTCGCAGAATGTCGACGTCTACAAAGCCTTCCAAGTTCAGTCATCTGCCTCGAGCAGCTTCGGGACCACTGGAATGTCCATATGAGGTGAGAAAGAACTAAATCTCAATTATCTAGAGTCAGTGGATGGCATACTGATGTAGCCCGTTCAGGGGACGAGTGTCATACATAATGCCACCTTCAATAAGGGCTCTGCCTTCACTCAAGAGGAGCGAAAGTATTTCAAGCTGCACGGCTTAGTGCCTCCGAATGTACAGACACTTGAGGAACAAGTCCACCGTGCATACGAACAGTATAGTACCCGAGAGGATGACCTAGCAAAGAACACCTTTATGGCCAGCATGAAGACGCAAAATGAAGTCTTGTATTTCAAAGTAAGTACTTCTATTCATTATAAAAGGGGAAAGTAGAGATCGAAACATTCTTTCCTATGTCCACGGGTATTCCTCAGCGGCTAATTCTGTCAGTTGCTACAAACTCATCTAAAAGAGATGTTCAGCGTCATCTACACTCCAACCGAAGGTGACGCCATTCAAAACTACTCACGTTTGTTCAGGAGACCAGAAGGCTGCTTCCTAAATATCAATGACCAGGACTCGATTGAAGAGTGCCTGTCCAATTTCGGTCGCGGTGAGGATGTTGATTACATCGTCGTCAGCGATGGCGAAGAGGTACCTATGGATTTTTCATTCTCACTGCTACTTCATGCACTAGTCTGATAGGATCAACTACAGATTCTCGGAATTGGCGACCAAGGGGTTGGCGCTATCTTGATATCCGTCGCCAAGTTGGTAATCACGACTATTTGTGCGGGAATCCATCCAAGCCGGCAGCTTCCAGTGGTACTGGACTGCGGTACAGATGTAGGGCTCCGAGACATCAACATGAGCGTCGCGTGCTAACACCGGTTGCAGAATCAAAAATTGCTTGACGATGAGCTTTACCTCGGCCTTCGACAACCCCGAGCTAGAGGAAAGGAGTATGATCAATTTGTGAACAAATTCGTCCACACTGCTAGAAAGCTTTTCCCCAAAGCATACATTCATTTGTGAGTAGAATCGAGTCGAGTCTCCACGAGCAATTCGAAGCGGCAAGCCAAGCGACTGACATTCCCCTCGCAGTGAAGACTTTGGCCTCCATAATGCCAAAAGACTTCTCGATGAATTTCGACCACACATGGCCTGCTTCAATGATGATATTCAAGGAACTGGGTGTGTGACTTTGGCAGCATTAATGGCCGCTTTGCACGTCAGTGATGTCAAATTGCAGGACGTGCGCATCGTCATCTTTGGCTCCGGTTCTGCTGGAACAGGTATTGCACAGCAAATTGCTGATACAATCGTGACGGAGACACATAAACCGAAGGACGAAGCGGCGAAGCAAATCTGGTAAGCCTTGTTTAAAATTGATGCTGCACCTTCCAATTGCAACTTGCTGAACCTGTTCCAGGTGTTTGGACAAGCCAGGATTGCTGGTAAAATCCTTAGGTGACAAGTTGACACCGGCGCAAAAGCCTTTTGCGCGCAGTGATGATGAATGGCCTGATGGAGAGAGAGATCTGCTGTCTGTAGTGAAAAGAGTCAAGCCCCATGTGCTGATTGGAACATCGACAAAGCCAAATGCCTTCACGGAAGAGATAATCCGAGAAATGGCCAAGCATGTCCGCCAACCAATTGTATTTCCATTGAGTAATCCTACTCGGCTGCATGAGGCACAGCCCACGGATCTCAACGAGTGGACGGATGGTCGAGCGTTGATAGCGACCGGGAGTCCGTTCCCACCTGTGGACCGCAACGGGGCAAAGTATGAGATTGGTAAGTACAGATTGTCAACGTGGTAGAGGCTCCGAGGACACGAGATGACTCATTATTTAAACTCTACAGCCGAATGCAATAATTCAACCTGCTTCCCCGGAATTGGGCTTGGAGCCGTCTTGTCTCGGGCACGCGTCCTGTCAGACAAGATGCTGGTTGCAGCGGTCAAAGCGCTAGCAGCTCGATCACCTGCGCTTCAAGATCCCAACAAGCCTCTTCTACCTGATGTGGAGGAGGTCAGGGAAATCAGTGTCGATATTGCCAAGGCGGTGATCAAGACGGCAGTGGAAGAAGGGCATGCCCAGGAAGAAGGCATTCCCACCGAAGACGACGACCTGGAAGAGTGGATTCGGGTACAAATGTGGGATCCTGTCTACCGTCCGCTCTCAAAGCCGAAACAGCAGTGAATTTTGCGCTCGAAGATTCTGGCCGTGAATCTTATTGCAGAATATCTAGATCACTTGGGTAGAGAGGCCAAGAACTCACGCCAGGCGAGGCGAGCAATGGTAGGGCCCAACTCCAGACAGATATCGAATCAATGGCTCTATTTCCGTAGTCGCATGCGAATGTATAGTTCATCACGTTGGACAAGCATAAAAGACCTGCAAAGCTGTCAAACACCGTCTATAGTTCGGATCGAAGAAGCCTTGTGGAAGCCTGACATCCACGTCGAATGGGCCGATTTATCCGCTCCAATAGCCGTCGGTTCCATCAATCGCAAGTTCTCGGTGAGCACTGAGCAACCTGGCTTAACCGTGGAGGCTGGTGGCTCATGCAGGCAGGGCTGATTGCTGCGCCTCCTCGTGGGCCGTGGCAAGGGATCCCTATGAGCCTCTATCCAACAGTTCGTCCAGCACGTGGAATTGGGGGAGGCAAACTGTCAGTTTGATTTTCCATTGATGGATGGACCGTGAGCTCGATTCTCAGTCGAGGCAGTCAGTGTATGGATGGAGGATAATCTAATGATGACATAATGGGTATTTGATCTCTCTGGAAATTGAAGCTGTACGGCTGGAAAGCCTGGAAGGCCCTTGGCATCGCAGATTGTAACCATGTTAGTCAATACGAGAAGACTAGTTTCGTCGGGCTTTCCTTCTGTGGACAAAGCAGCATCGACGCATCGTTGGGCAAGTTGGGGAGATGACGGAAGGGCACAAAGAAATCCAAGAAATCAAGCACCCGTCCGCTATCGCAGGTTACATCAGTGGGTTTTCTTGTCCTAGACTAAGTCATAACCATCTTTTCTTGTCGCTTTTTAATCTCAGACATTATCAGCTTCTACCTCCATCATCTTCTCCTCCATATTGAGACTACAGCAACTCTACTTGAACGTCTAGAACACTTTCTTGTCTAAAAAACAAGATGAAGATCGCCTACACAACGGTTCTCCTTTTCCTCTTGTCGTCCACCAGCGTCATCACCTACAGTATCCCACAGTCGGATCTGGTCGTTCGTGATACACTCCCAGTCGAATCATTTCAAGCACCAGACCTCGAGAAACGTCGAGGAGGAGGAGGCGGTGGACGAGGTGGTGGAAGCGGAGGATCCGGTGGAGGACGCAGTGGAAGCAGTGGAAGCAGTAGTGGTTCATCGGGGTGAGCGGTTGTCAAGCTGCCTGTTCTTTCCATAAACATCGAGGCTAACACGTGTTCTACACAAAGTTCCCGTGCGGGTTCAGGAGGTTCATCTCGCACTGGTTCCACCTCCAGTAGCAGTCGCATAGCGCCTTCGTATGCTGGTGGAGCCTACTACGCTGGCGGTGCCGCATCCGCATACAGCGCCGGCAGGCGATCACCTCTGGGAATCACTCCTTTCCTTTTGCCAATCGCTGCACTGGCCATCTTTCCTGGTATCTGGCTCTACGGAGCTTATGCATACCCCTACAGTCATCATTACAACTATATCAATCAAACTTCCAACCGAAACGAGTCATTGCCGGTAGTCTGTTTGTGTCAACAATACTCGGCTTGCGGCTGTGATGATAACAATAACAGCACGTACTATCAATCGCTGTTCAATGGCACTCAACCTGTGAACTCAAGTATCGCAAAGGTTGTCAACGCTAACGGAACCGAGACCATCTACATCAACGGAACTTTGCCGAACGCAACGACGTCTACGGGCTCGACCTCCTCAGCTCCCGCTACATCCCTCCTTGAGGCCAGCGGGTACTGGGTTATGGTCGCTGTGGTGGTTAGCACAGTTTGGGTGCTATGACATTCCCGCGATGAAATCGTTCATACCATGCTGCCTCTTCGGCGACGAGCCGCTTGCTCGCTATGCTGCATCATAATATTCCTTGCTCTTTTACTGTTTCTACATTTGCCCCTTTGCTTCCTGCTATATTTCCTTCCACCAGGTCTATTCCGTGACTCACTGTCTTAGCGTTCGCTGTCGCTGTGGGAATATTTCCATTTCGCTTTGATGGGTGGCTTTTGTTATGAATGTCACGAGAGCCTTGATACCCTTATTCGGCGTTGGACTGTGACATTCTTGATGCTTGTTTACTCACTTTCGCAGGGAATGATTACGATACCACTTCCTATGGGTTGTTTCCGGATGGCGTTATTGTACGATAGATCGCTAGCTGTCCTTTGTAAGACGTGTTATATGATTATCAATTGCATGACTTAATGCTGGGAATTGGATGAACCCTTCGCGATTTACCTATCACTTGGTCTCCTCCTCTCCTCCGCAGACTCTCCACTTCCCCTGAAACTGACTAGTATTCACCACGAGACTCCCTCATCTGGTCCTCCATCTTCTCCCCGCTGCTGCGCGACGCAACTGGTGGTATGATTGTGAAATGACAAGCGTTGGACCACTCTTCCAAGCAGGCATCGTCATTGCGCATTACCATAATCGTGTCAATTCCGACCCACTAATATTGTATGGCGTCTTGCCATCTCCCAGACAGCCACAATTCGCTTCCTCGGACTCTTCAGACCACACTGCGCTATCGCCTTAGCTCCCCCTCAGGATAACATGATCGACAGTTCGACACACTTTCCATGGAATCTTGCGCTATCTCACGGCTAGCACTGCAAATGACTACGAACCGTAGGACAGAGTATGTAGCATCTCTCTCAATGTCTACAAACTACTGGCACTGACAATCATCAGCGACTAGAGAATAATTACTTATGACTTTGTGAGTTGTCACCCGCACCGCCAAGCGAGAGCTTCGAAGGGATCGACAGTTCGAAATTATCGTGACGAACCGACACTCCCAAGTCCCAACCATGGAGTCATGGACGGCTTGACAACGTGCGCTACTCGCTAGGCTAAAGTGACTTCGGCGACCGGTTTTATGGCTGATTCGCTGTTTGTTCGGGGCCATATCTCGGTTCACAGTCTCAGGGAGACTAATAATGTCTAATCTACAGTCTAATTAACCAACTAGTGCCAGGTAACTATCTACTGGTCAACCCCCCTTTTCTTTGCGCTTTATTACCATCGTCGTTCTTCACTCCTTCGCTTGAGTTACCACTCACTGCTACAGACTGTGACTGCCTCAAGGCATTGTCGTTCGTTCTTTACACTCTATACACACCAGAGCTGTCACTCGTTTCCAGCTCCATTCATTCTTTACTTCTTACAAACGACAGCAAAAAGGTCGAATATTGCAAAATTATCTTCTAAGCTTTCTCGCTTATCCAAAGTCGATATACCAGCGCGACGTCAACCAGCACGCACCCAAAGCTATTTCCTCTTCAAGTATCAGTTTTGAGTTGCACCCTACATATCTCAAACTTCAGTCTTATCCATCAATTATACGATCAAGATGCACTTCACCAAGGCTCTCCTGTTTACCGCTGCGGCTGTCGCGCCCTTCGCATCCGCTGCAGTGCAAGCTGAACCGACCACCACCATCACCGTCAAGGTGATCAGCGTTGGCGCTTCTTCGACTCCCACACCGTCCCCCAGCAGCAGTGTCGTCAGCGTGACTCCAAGCAGCAGCGTCGTCAGCGTGACTCCAAGCAGCAGCAGCCCCTCGATCCGACCCACCCCCAGCTCCGGCCGCTGGAACTCAACCAGCTCTTCAATCGTCAAGGTGACAGTTCCTGCCACCGTCAGAGCCCCGTCGCAGACAAGCGCTGCTACCTCCGCAACCTCGTCGGCGCCAGCCCATACCGGCGCCGCTTCCTCGATCAATTTCTCCGGCCCTCTGACTGCTGTTGCCATGGCCCTCGCGGGACTTGCCATGTTTTAAGGGGTTAATTGGACTCGACCGGATATTCTGATCAAGTGACCATGCCATCTGCCCTCCAGCGCTTGAATAGCCACAATCGAAGCGATCTCCTTCATCTTCGGGCTCGGGGGATCTCGTCCATGATCGAGCGTCAATGTTTCGGGATAATGAGGAACTCGGGGACATAATATTTTTCTATCTATCTATCTTACTTCGTCGGACGATCCTCGTCGCCCATCTTGTTATATATATTTGCACTCTTCTTCTAACCTGTTTCTATTGAACTGGACTCCATCCGCCACGGCACGCATTGTTTAAGAGTTTATGATCGGGGCGGGCTGATATGTCGTTCATCACTTCACGTCCTCTAATTTATGTCTGTCTATACCCTTAATTTGTCTTCCAAGGAGCTCTGGCCTCTTGCCTTTGAATTCAGTGCTCGTCACTTCTATTCCAGTACATTTTTTCGTTACGATAGATGGTACTGATGATCCTACCGCGACACTTGTTCCTATTGTCTGAAGTACTGAGGGACCCCCATACAGTGCTTACCATGACATAGCCGGCTGAAGTGCAAAAGTTCGGTCAAGATACATGAGCATACACGCCAATGCTATGCTACAAAAGAAGCCAAGTATGGGAATTAATCCCGTAACTTACGCTTGCTGTAGTATACAGAAAGAACAATGGAGGCCGACCATAGGAAGGAGAGGAATGGAAATTAATATGTTACAATGTACAAGAATATACATCAGCGCATCAGACGTTCGCAGCATCTATGAGTCCCTGTAGGTTGCTTCGTATCTGTTCAAGTCGGACTGAGGTTAGCCGGTGTTTCATTGGGAATTTGAACAGCCATCACATACCTCTTTCCTCTGAATGCCCACAGACCCCAATTCCCGCAAGAAACATCGTGAGGATCCAGGTCGTTGAGATCCCAGCGCAAACTACGGAAGATATTCTCGCCGGGCTCAAGTAGAATGTCGAATTCACCAGCGCATTTCTCACGGACCCAGTTGATATCCCTCTCCATGTCCCACTGTGTGTAGCCAGTGGTAATGATGGGGACCTTGGTCTCCAAAAGCTGAGGGAGAGTTTCCTCCCACTCATGGGAGCTCGCAGGGTGCCCAAGGCCCGGATGGAAAAGTACAAAGCAGTCCAGATAGGGATCAAACGGCTGAAAGTATTGCGCTTTATACATGGTGTGGAAGTAGTCAACGTACGTTGTGATCTTCAGCTGGCCGCCGAGTCGATCCTCCACAATGCCCCCAAACGGATTCTCAGGGGTCCGCTCGGGAAGTGGGAACTCGTCGTCACGGTTGGCCATACTCTCAGGTCCAATGAAAATCAAGTGTATCAAGGACCGCGGGAAGATGTAGCTCAGTTGCAGCCAGACGTCGCGAGGAAGGGATGATTCGGCACGCGCACCGAGGATGAATACTCGAACTGGGGGTGCCTTCAGGCGCAGACCTTGGATATCGACACCCTCTCCTGTCCTCGGAGGGTGCAACGTGTATCGAAGAGCTGCAAACGAAAATAGTCAACTATTTGTACTATATGCAGGCAGCTAACTGGGCACGGAGAGGAGCAGCTTACCGCTAACGCTCTTGAGCCCTTCGGTAGTCAGCCTACCCCCCTTTCGGACGCTGTAAGGACTCAGCTCATGCAGAACACTTCCGATCGTCAGCGGGTATGTAAGCATCCTGGTCACTTGTCGCATGCTTCGATCATGGTTGATAGCATCAAATTCCCGTGTGTAAAGGAAAGTGTCCCAATTGGTCATGTTAATAACGAAGTTGTCGTCCTGCAACCCTGGGTAGGTGAACTCGGGGAAAAACCGCCCAGAATGAAGATCGTGGTCATCTTCGTTAATTTGTCTGATAGTATCACAGATCTCCAGATGCGCCTCAAAATCATCCATCCAGTGTCCCTCGGAACAGTAGATGGGAACGCCACAGTCGGGGCACTCAAAGTGAGAGTGAGCCGGAGGCAGTGCGCTTTCAGGGCTCTTCCGAGATTCAGGATCGTGAGGCGAGAGAGCTGCACGGGTTTGTTGATGACTCGGATGCGGACAGAAAGCATTCTGTTTAATGAACGCCGCACGCTGTCTGATCGCCGGTGCAGGAGACTTCGAGAAAGGGTGAAAGAGGTTGTTTGGTTTCAGCAAAGCTCTTGTCTCCTGCGCTTGGCTCGAGGACGTGGACGAGGCTCGGTGCGCTAGTGGCTTTGCAGTTGGAGAGGCAGTAGACGAGGGCGACGAGGGAGGGCATGCTGTCCCTTTCAATTGCCCCTGGGAGGATTTGGGGGGAAAGCGATTATTGCTCTGCGAACCAAACCTTCGGGAGAAAGAAGTGGAACAGTCGCCTGTTCCCCGCGAATTAACCACAGTTTGCAATCGAAAAGTAGGCCCTTGGATAGAAATTCTCCGCTGGAGGACCTGCAGACAGCGTCCGCAAGTATATTCGCCTGGCATTTCGACTGTCGCGGGGCTGAATGGACGGAAGTTGAGTACACATGCTTGGGAGCTGTAATTTCTGGCCGCCGAGAATGCCGCTGCATCACGTGATCTAGACAAATCCTTAAGATGTGTGTTGATGGCCATGTTTAGTTCGGTGCGTTTGCAACACACTCCCTCAGCCAATATGTTGGAATTATGCATGGTGGGAATCCTTTATTAACATGCTGATGCAACAGTAAGGCTAGAGAGCCAATAAGTGCAATAGTGACTCCAGGACTATCGACTCCTCGGCTGAGCGTAATAATCTATCACAATCTACAACAGTATGGGCGATCTCCAGTACATCCACCACCCCCAACCCACGAGTGAGCTTCAGAAGATGTCTTCGCTGGCACTCCAGTCATGTCTTTCTCTACATTCCCAATACTTGCCATTGTGAGCCCAGTATTCCTCTCCAGTGATCGGACATTTAGCCCTGGTGAACCACTGAGGGCGGCACTCCTCGCCCCTAGCCTCCCTCTCCCGACGCTTCGCCCGCTGCTTTTCTTCAACCCGATGTTTTTCATTGGCAGCGAGGTCGTACTCGCCGTCTTCCATCGCACGCTGATCAGGGCGGAGTCGCGTGTCAGTAGGTGGGAGATGTTCTCTTAAACCTTCTGGAAGAGCATTCAGTGTGATGACGAAGGGTGTCAGATTGAAAGGAATTCCACTTGGTCGAGGATGGCTCTGCCAAACGAGGAAGGTCTTAGCTGACTCGGGATCCTGACCGGACACTTGCGCTTCGAACCCAGGGGTATGGCGTGCGTAGATCTTATCGTTCCAGCGCCCACCAATACTCCATCTCGGTGATCCGTCGCGATCAACAACTTTGCCAGTCACGTGATAAGCAGAAGACGCCTTCCAGCCTCTCGGTTTGAAATCCAGGTAGCAAACCTCGCCGGTAGTCCAGTTTTTGATCTCCATCAGACCGTAATTGTCAACAGTGGGGTTGCCTGTGATAATGCCAATGACAGACGAGGTGACTTTCTTCCATGTGTAGAGCTCCTCTCCGCCTGAGACGGGACGCAGTTTCAGAAACCAGGTTCCAAGGAGATTGATATCGAATGATTTGCCGTAGAACTTCGACTTGAGAGCGGACTCCCCCTGTGGAAAGAATGGTTTAGAAAGGAAACGATGGCACAACAGGGAGAGCTATTCGAATCTTACCCAATAATCCCACTTCGGTGACTCCGCCCACGCTGCGCCAATCGGTGGGTGGTGGCTAACCTGCTCAATGAAGAACCGATATCCCTTGTCGGGACGAGTATATTCGAAGGTCTCTCCAAGAAGAGGATTGAAAGGCTTTGCCACACGGCCAATCGTTGAAGCATATTCGCTCGCTGCGTATGCAGCAACATACACCAAACGCTCCATCGAGTCGGATCGGTCAGCCGCGATATCGAGAAGGTCGGCATATTCTAGATCCTCCGCTACTCGTTGAAGCAATGATGTTGGCTCGTTGAAAGACACTGGTAGAGTCATCTTTGTCATGTCCTTGCCAATCATGGATTTCAGGATTCCCTAAAGCATCACCTTAGATTGTTCCAATCCTAACTTGACCAGGTACCCGCAGTCACTTACCCACAAGGAAATTTTCGGCCTATTGTCGTTGTCCAGCTTGAGTCTTGTTCGCACAGGCTCTTCGTAGCCCTTGAAAGAGGGGACTATCTCATCCCGTTTCACAGCTCGAAGTTCAGTGCCTTCTAATTCTGGCTTCTCCTTCTCTTCCTCGATCACTTTCGAGGTAGTCATGTCTTCCACTTCGATCTCGCCAGCTTCGATAGCATCAAAAAATTCATCATCGTCGTCCGATTCAGAATCGTACAGAGTGCTGATGTGGGAGAGGGCCGACTTCTTGCGACGTAGAGACTTTCCAGACTCCTTCTCCTCGTCTTCCGTCACGTACTCCACGGGCTGTGCAAATTGTTCTTCCGCTTCATCTCCGTCGGCTCGGCCGTCTTCCCCGGAGACTTGTGTGCGAGGCGGAACCTTGCTGCCACGACTGCTGGTGCGTGCGGACACGCCTTCTAGAGCTTCTCTGAGAGCTCGCTTAGTACGTCTGCGCTTCTCTTCGGATTCCCCCATCTTCGATTGCAGCTCTTCGTGCTCCTGTGCAATGCGCGCCATGCTTTCCTCCCACATTTTGCGAAGATAAGTCTCTCGGTTGAGTCGATATTGCCAGTAAGAATCGCGATCCCGCGATATCTTGAGAAGGTTTTGGACCAGACCTTGCAGGCTGCTTACAGCCGCCTCATAAGCTACAAGGGCTTGGCCAACGGTGGGGTCCGAGATTGGCACGTTCGGATCCTTCGATTTCTCGGCTTGCAACGCAGAGGCGACATTGGCCAAAATCTCGAGTTGGAGTTTTACCGATTGCGCCGTGATGTTCAGCGCATCTTTATCGGAAGTACTGATGTCACGACTAGACGCGTACTCGCCGAAATCGTCCTCGTCGCCGTCGGCATCCGGATGGCTAGTTACATGACTGACCACCCGATTGACCTCGTTTTGCAAAACACTCTGGTCGTAAGAACCGTGCATTGAGGCTTCCTCATCTGCAGGTACGCTGTCAAGGGTCGTACGAGACGCATATGTGTTGAGTCTGTGACTGCTACCACTTGGCACGCCTAGAGAAGGAGGTGCTAGGCCTTTCCCATTTGACTTGGTCGCGGCCATGTTCGGGGACTCGGATGCAGTGTCTGTTGGACTCCGGCCTTCGATCTGGTCCATCTTTGCCTGGCGAAGTGCCTCAGCGTGTCTTGTTTGTCGTTTCTGTTCCTCCTTTGCTTCATCTTTCGCCCATTGTATGGCGTTGTTCAAAGTCCAGAACCAGCGCTTAGCCTCCACAACATGGTTCGCTTTGAGATGATATTTGACAGACGACTTTCCATGTATTTCAAATCGCGTCTTGTCCTGCGGGTCCATGCTAAGCCTAGCGATCTTCATATTGATCGCGCCGCGACAAGCAGAGCCCGCATCGTCTGAACAAAATGTCAATTTCCCGTGGTCTTCAAAGAGGAGGGGCACCAAATATAGGTTTACCTTGATGTTTGTAGTAACTCAAAACGCCATCTTCAAGTACAAACCATCGCAGCTTATATCCACTGGTATAATTTGTCCATTTCTTCAGATAGCCTCTCATTTCACGGGCATCTTTGCCCGCGAGCGGTGCCTCACCTGCCCCTGACCGTCCAGAGACAGCTTGAGCGGGGCTGCTGCCGAGGATGGCTTTCTCTTGAATGCCACGCTGTGCGATAACTGCAGCAGGAGACTTTTTGACAATGGCACGTGTCCTATCGTCTTTCGTAACGTCTTGAGGCAGCTTACCTTTCTTGTCGCGCCGAAAAGGATCAGCTCCATGCATCAGTAGGATCTGGATGAGTCTTGTATCTTTCTTTCTAGCGCCCTCGTGCAACAAGGTACCTCCAGATTGTGCGGTAATCGGGTCGGTGACCAAATCCAGGCTGTTCACATCTAATATCCCCTCCACACGCGGCTCCTCCAGTACCTTCTCAAGATTATCGTAATCGCCTTGAGAGATAAGGGACTGAATTTCTTGTGTCTTGCTGTCGATAAATAGGGATCTTGCAAGCTGGAGCTGCTGAAAGATTTCGGGGTTACGCGCAACATCAAGGGCAGTCTGGCCGCGGTAATTGACAATCGAATCATTGACTGAGGGACGATTCAACAACTCGCGCACTAGAGGTCCTCTTCCTAGCTGGGCCGCAAGATGAAGAGGGGTATTCCCATCCCGGTCGCGGGCATTGATATCCAGGTCATCTCCCAGAGACAAGACGAATTCGACAACCTGCGGCTCGGCACATTGAATTGCCAAGTGCAGGATCGTTGTGCCAGTCAAAGCGCCTGCCCCTGGAGGTTCCCTGGTCTCCTTAATCACCTTCGATATCGCATTCGTGTCCCCGCTCCGCAGAATCTCGAACAGTCGAAAGGTGCGCACAGATTGTTCGAGTGTCATGCTTCCAATCGCCGAATGAGCTAGAGAGGGCATTTTCTCGACGTTTTCTGTGCTGTGATTGGAGCCCGCTGGCTCCAGCGGCGTCTCTGAGTTCATGGGAGGTGAGTTTGCCTCTTGGGGCGACTTTCGGCGGTTGCTATTCTTATGCGACAGCAGCGAGAAAGAGGAGTTGCTGTGAACTGGAGAGAACGCCCCAGAGTCAAGCGAACCGCTTTCACGACCGGCGAGATCGTCGTTGATGTCCTTTGATTTATCACGATGTAGAATTGCAAGCGCCAGCGCACTCTTCGATCGTTTGTGTCTAATATGACGTGTTGAGTCAGTGAAGTGGCCAAGCCGCGGGGTCGGTTGAATATGGCGAGAAGAGAGAAGGAGAAGTTGCGGACGATCCAGCCAGGTACATTCCCTGGACAGCCCCGAAGCCAGGCATATGTAAAGGGGACCCAGCTCGATCGAAAACAAGGTGACACAGTATCTCCAGGGAACGGTTCACGGAAAACCGAGGATATCAGTCAAAGGGAACTTACCCTTCGCCCCTTTCCGTCATTTCCCTATCGCCACTAACGAATCTCCGAGATGGGTAGTGGAAGTCGAAGTAGTGGCATAGACGGTTTGGGAAAATAAAGACTCAATCAGAACTCAGTAACTGTATAAAGCTCACGAGCGTACATTTATATATGTATATGTAGCTATGCGGTTGACGGGCAGTGGGGAAACGATAAGGAGTACTCCGTACTTTGGTTGAACTGGAAGGGGAATGTTCCCGTGCCTTGGCGGGTTTGATCGCGCAATGGTAATTCACATGCATAGGAAGACATTCCATCTTACGACAATTCCAGATCTAGAGGGAGTGGTTCTTTCCAGGATGCAAAGATAGCCTCCTGCGTTTGAGATGAATTTTACAGAGAGAAAACAAATTATGGAAGAGGCTTGGGCAGGAATGGACAGAAGCTGTCAAATACTCGAGCATGTATGATCATATTGTACAATGGCTAACTATTTCAATGTCTATATACCACATGCTAAGTGCGTCATGTTGATACAAATATCAAGGTCGTCCATATCGGTCATGGCATATGAAAAGCCGCAAGGTTCCTCATTCACGGGTCTCTCCACTGACCACAACGATGACACTTCCAAGCTGTCGTCTGAGATCCTCTTTGTCGACATCATGAGTATCCTCCACCTCTCCCCACATATCAGTCTGCCACTTCACTTCAAGACTGGATGCTTCTGCTGCCTCTTCAATGCCGAACTTCCTTTGTCCTGATCGTTGCAAGTGACGGAAATTCTCACTCCACTCGACGACCAGTCGAACAGCAACCAACAGGCTCTTGCTAGCAACAATGCCTCTTTCTAAAGCAGCTAGATCGTGCGGTTCCAGCGACGAAACCCATTGTTTGATTATGTCCTTCGTAGCCCGGGGCTGAGACACCGGCAAAATGCTGTCCGCGTCAAGAATGGGTACAATGTCGACACCAGGCCACACCTTTGTGCTTAGAAAGGCGATAATATCCTTGGCCACTCTCATTTGAGCTTCTCGAAGGCTTTCGGGCCGCTCTCCATTTTCGTGAGACTCCTCGCCAGCGTATGGACTTCTCTCAGGCACCCAGCAAAGTAAAGTATCGGTATCCAGATAGCGCATGGCGGTTTTCACAATCTGGTCCCTCGTGGTAGTCTCGCCCCTTGCATCTTCTTGTGCAATATCTCCTGCTCGCGAAGACAACGAGGTCAACGGAATAAGATGATTCTTCAAAGCCTGCTGTGCGGACGTCATAACGTCCCACTCGAGAGCAATAGCATGTGCAAGATGGGGTTTCGTCGAAGGAATGGATAGGATATCTTTTGTGGGTGTCCGAACCGGCCGCGTGTCTAACAAAACTTGGTACTCCCCATCTATACACGAACGAAGAGACGAAAAGGTCAGCTTGATGTAAAACAAAGCGGAAGTTAACAAACTCCACAAAGAAAGGGTGAGGTACCTGGCTTTTTCCTGACATCGACATTTTTCCAGAATCGCTTCTTGAGAGTCGAGGATGGTTTTGACACTTGCGCTTGTGGCTTGCCTGCATCATTTGTCTCTTTTCCTTCCTCGGTCGGACGACCGAATTCTGGAGATGGCGAAGGGGCTTTTGGGGGCGGTCCATGGGCAGTGATAGGATGGGCAACAGCAGCTTTCTGCGAGATAGCGTGGAAAGTCCGACAGGATATTGTAGTTCCACGCCGTCCGACGGTCGAAATAGGCCGCCAGGAGAGAGCTGAAAAGGCGGCTCGAGGGAGATTCGGCATGGCAGCTTGAGGGTTGCTTGCGCAAAAGTCAAATTGGAGAGATATGCACCACGATTAACACGTAAATTAGAAGACGTCCTTGCAGTTAATCAGTACCAGTCAAGCTTTCAGCTTCTAGAAGATTAATCTCGAAGATGAATTTACCTGATTGTACTGAGTAGAGCGCCAGTAAATGATCTTGACGTATCTTTGCTTTTTTTCCTTATGCTTGTCAGATATCATTAGGGTGGGTCAATCCAGATCGCCGTAGACTGCACTGCACGCCACATTCTCCGGCTCTCCGCAACTCGGAGGCGAAGGCGTCATCCGAGAGATTTGGCGATAGGTACCTATTCTCTCTCCCCATCACCGGACCTTTCTTGCTCTGGCTTCATGCATCTCACGCACATGCACAAGCTACTACCACCGTTGATTGCTGCCATTTGATGAGTCTTGAAGCAACTACAAGATGAAAAAGTAACGGAGGTTTACCCTGGGATATTAGCGTGGAGAAATGACGAGCTCTTTTCACCTTTCGTATTTACATTTATCTGCGAGACCGCTGTAATCTTAGGTCGAGTCCCTCTGGAACTATAGGTCCTCAATTCGAGCAGTAATCGCACCGAATCATTAGGTATTATTGTGGAACAAATGACCAACTTGACCGCTGCTAATTTCGAAGAGTCCGCGGCAAAACGACAAATCAACAATAGATCACAGAAATATCAGAGAGCCTCCCGGTTGCATTTTGTAGGTACCCAATTCAGAGACGGCACAAGAATCATGCGACAAGTCAGAAGTAGAGTGACATAAGCAGTGAACAAGCCGCCCATGCTTTTTGCTATAAATTACAGGGAAAAAGATATCTTTTCAATGCCAAAGCGAGTCAAACAAGTGTATGCGTTCAAGAGAGACATTCCTGTGAAAATCGGTTCTGTTGAGCCAACTGCGAAGGGTCGAATCTGTACTCAGAGAATAGAGGGGATATATTTTCAGAGGTGATAGAAAAGAAGCTGCGCCCAGCACTGACTCAGTCAAGTGTCGGGGAAGATTCAGGTAGAAGGCCGAGGAAAGTGTAAAGGTCCTTGGAGGAAATTGAAACCAGCATCGTCATGCTGGGAGCTTGTGCGTAAACGAGTTTGAAACTTCTGCACGAATACAGAAGCGGCCAGCTGAAAACAGATCATGGGGATCCCCGGAGTCATTAAGCCATTCCATCGTAAGAATGATTATCGGCATCATGAGAAGACGGAAGGAGGAAGAATGAGAGAAGAGGATGGCAAAGAGAGAGCATTTCAAACATTATCAGCGCCGATTTGGCTGATGCAGATGCTGGGGTGAAAAGAGCTGATGCGAAGAGAGCGCTTTGCTATCGCATGAGAAGAAGCAGGCATATCGTAGCGGGAGCTTTTCTGGCACATCCAATAAACACTACGTCCTTATGCTATAATAGCGCTGAGGTGAAGTAAATATTGAGTGCCCTGTGGTTGTGACCTCGAGCCATGTTGAAGCAACAGGAGCGAAGGGGTTAGGAGAGACTTCCTGCCGATGAAGGAAATGAGCACTGAGAGGACGCAAAAGGCCGCGATGCTTGAGTTATGAAGTTGGGATAGTACGGCCGCTTCATACGGTCAATATCCGTCCGTCTCTTCATGCGTTCTGCATCATAGTCATCGGCACCATCTCTGCTGCCCCACGTGGTCTGCGAGAGGAAGCACAGGCTTCATGTTAGCGAGATTCGTCGTAAACACCAGTAGAGAATCATTGTTCAAAGCGTTGTAGGGTCATTTTCTTAGAAAGAAAACATAAACTCAGATACAGAGAGGGGAGACAAAGGGCTAACAAATAACACCTGTAACCCCAGCCAAAGGAGTGGGGGGAAGAAAGATCAAAATAAGTGTACTATTGTTTGCGGACAGAGACCGTGAACAATGCAGTTATGTCAATAAAATATCGGGGGAAAAATAAATAAATAAATAAAAGGAAAGGAAAGAAAAGAAATTGCGTGGACACAGCAGGCTTGAGACCACAGCAGGCTTGGCGGATGAAAGGTAGACGGGGCAGGCCGACAAACTTTTGGAAATGGGAAACTTACCACATTCAGAGTTAGCACAGCATACATCTTGATTCCTCCGTGGAAATAACCGAAAAGGATGGAAACGGGCAGAAGCAAGATGTCCACCGGATACCGGATGTAGTGTCCTAAGAGTTTGATAAATTTGCTGATAAACATCCATACTCCTAGGGCTTGCATAGCTCGAGCATGCGAGTTTCCTTCCCATGAAATGGTGGCTTTGTGACACAGGAAAAGGAGCAGCAAGTCACCCAAAAGCGCCGGCGGGGATAGCGTTGTCAGATGGACAGCGTACGCACTCCAAGGTTGGCGACTTGAGACACAGACCCTCACATGTTAGCGTGCGGCTTCAAAAGAGGCGCTTGGTATTTTTGTGTAGGTTATGTACTTTGCCAAATACGGAAGTGTCATCCATATCCAAATGCAATTGACTTGCCAGTAGAACTCCAGTCCGTTTGAGATTCCTGAGCCAGTGCAGCAGGCCTTTCTCGTACGGATGTTGATTTCTGACGAAGAAGCACGCGTTGAAACCTGATTGCAGGCTAAAGACGTAGCAGCAAAGGAGGGCGAAAACAAGGTAAGGGGAGGGAGGATAGGAAGTGGAAAACGAAGCCGTAAGAAATCGGGCAGTACTTACTACCAAATATGTTTTTCGTGGAACATACTGGTGAGGTTGCTCCTCCAGTTGCTTCTTGACCATCGCGCACACTGCTTCAAAAACTTGGGATTGTCTTCCAAGGTTGTCAAAACTTCAGCTTCAGGATGGTACTGCATGAATGTCTCCCAGCCGTGCGATACCATCCAGCGCGTGATGAAATTGTCATCATCTGCATTTAACTGGTATTTACCAAACCACCACTCCTCATTTGTGAAAGCGTATGTGAAGCCTTCGTCTTGAAGAATGTGGGTTTTGTATGCAACAGTCCGACCTGACATGCAGGGCAATCCACCATCCACGTGCGTGGTGGCTGCGCAATCAAAGTTTCGACGCTCCAAGTACAGAGCTCCCAAAAAGCCCCAGATACGCTGCGAGAAAGTGGGCGCAATAGCACGACGCAATCGCTGACAAGTGACAACTCCGCCGTATCTCTCGTCTTTCTCGAAAGGGGCGAGAATCCAGGTAAGCAGTGTACGTGGCCAGCTGACATCGTCATCAGCGAATACAGTGATGGCTGTGCGAACCTCCGGAATAGCTCTTGTCATTTGGCGACGTTTGTTGGGGTGCGTCACGGTGAAAAGACGAATTCTCGATTTGGAAGCAGGCATTTGACTCAGCATGTTTTCAGCCTTCTTCCTGTTTGCTTCGATAGTCACCAGTAGAAGTTCATATGGATGATTGTCGAGGATCGATCTGATCGTCTCGACTAGCTCGTCACCACAACCCTCCAGTGTTGGAAGGATAACAGTCACATCTTGCGCTGTCAATTTCGGATTTTCGGGTGGAGGAATCGGTTTGAAAGTCCAAAATGAGACAAGATTCACAGCCAGACGAAAGTAACGGTAAAGGCTGCGAGAAGAGAATTGGTCAATAAATCTAGATTCCGACTTGGATAGATGTTCCAAGACTGAGGGGCAAGATTGACATGGTTACTTACAAAAGAGCAATAAATGCTCGCATGAATGGGAAAGCCATGATTGACAACCAACCAAGGATGTCGTCCTTGCTATCAATTGAGCTTGCTCGAGCTATTCCTTACTATTTCTAGCTTTCAGAGAGCCTTCTCTTCTCACGTCAAAGTGGCTGCGAGCGATAGACCAAGCTCACAGAAATGTTGTAGTCAGGTAGTATGGCAAGTAACGACCTTTTTGCCACCACTCTCAATAACAGTTGTCACTGAGCAAGGACCAGGTCGGAATGAGGCAAAAAGACCAGGAAGGAAAAGAGTGCGACTCGCCTTCCTACCTATGCAGGAGTGAGATAAAGGAACAAGAGTGAGAGACTGAAGGAGAGAAAGTGAGAGAGGTGAGTTAGAACGAATGTCAACATGAGAAAAGATTCTCTGCCAGAGACTGGAAGGAGAAATCTTCCGGCTTAATGGGCTTCTGGGAGCAGTAAAATAAGTGACAGACATGCAACATTGGCATTTATCATTTGGTGCAGAAGTCCGTGACAGGGAAAACACATGTTTGAAGTCCAGTATCTTGTTAATAGCTTATAAAGTCAGTTACTACAACTACATTCCTTAGAGCAGAATCCACAACAGAAATAGAAAATAACGATTGGGGTCAGCGAATGGGAAGCATGTATTACTTGTGGGCTCTAGGTCCTTTGTCTTTTTGAGTGTCATGCAGGTTGTATTTTTGCCTCGTGCGTCAGAGACCCTGGATCTAGATGGACTGATGGACTGATGGAGAATAATGAGGGTGGAGAATGGATTGGCGGCGGTCCATGCAGCTAGTAGGGTATGCAGTAGTGACATGGAGCAGGTGCTTTTAGTAGATGGTGGATGGTGCGTGTCGTAGCCGAAAGGAGAAATGAAAATGATAATCAAATGGAATGAAGATAATAGTAAGCCCACACCGGCCAGGTATGATACCTAATGTACTATACCTAGGTAGCTAGGTAGTACCTCAGGTACTAGGTACTAATTAGCATGGTAGTGCTTGTATTGGATAGATAGTGGTGTTCAAACCTCCCTTTTAGTACAAGGAAATGCGAACTTACGGAAAAGATAGTGAGAGACACGGGCTATGATATTTTAGCACAGAATTGGTGCACTGTCTAGGTCATTTCCGAGATAAGTACTCCGTACAGACTACGGAGTGCCTCTCAGCTGTCAGCACAGGCTTGGGAGATCCCACTTTGAGTTTCTGTATCACCAATTACACCTAGCTACCTTAGGTCTTTTCCTGGTCCTGTGGTCTCTCCCGCAGTTGGAAGTACATAATGAGAAGTGCGCAGGAAGTACATGATATTGATCCTGCAACCGACTCACATATTATCTACGCATGCTGATGGTTCAATTGAGTAGGCTGATGAGCAAGTGATGCCGATTGACCGACCGGAGAACTAACTCACTAGTGCTAGGTACTAGATAGTATGTAGAAAGAAGAGTGGAGGATTGGAGGAGGCCTGAGTACAGCTATTATTGGTTGTCGGGTGGTCTACTCTTGGGTCTTATTCATAACAATTTTACGGAGTGTTACTCTTCGTTTTATGATTATCTTTCTCATCATCTCCTTACTTGTTCAAGTTGTTCCAAGGTATACTGTACCTTAGAATAATTTTATTACTGGTTCTTATGCTGTCTAGTTGGAAAACTCGGCCATTTTTTTGCATGACCAATAACTATAAATAATGGTTACATATAAGACGTTTGCTACTGCACTTACAGAGTAAATAATCAAGGTACTATAGAGTTGTAGACACTGTAGATAAAACACCTTACTCCTATGTAAATGTATGATTACCTAGAGAACTATGAGCCAATCCAAATGCACATCCCCTAGTCTAAGAACGGTGCAACTTCCTGCACATAAATCAAACAAGTATAATATCTAGGTATCCTCTTTAATTGTACAATAGACACGAGAGCAAAAGTGACAGGGGAAGATGATATGAATTGAAAGAAATTACGGAGCCCTAGGAGTTTTTTCAGTTCTATTCCTATTTTTTTATTTATTTTTAAAGAAAAGAAAAGTGGTCATTTCACATGTAACATCATATGTCTGCGCCCCATGATTATGATACCTTGTCTGCTTAAATACCTTTGTCTGCGATTCCACCACATCATTGATTTATTCTTATATATTCAGCTGTTCCAGATGACTCGAACGGTTAAGTTTGGCCAAGAGAAGCATTCTTTGGCGAGTTATGGCACACGGACATCGACTGTTGTGTGTGGAACTGTGGACTACTGGTTCGACTAAGACTTGTAGCACCTGATTTCTACTTATCGGGTATGGAGTACACATTCAAAGTTTATCCGTCCAAGCTCAATGTTATAGGGCTATACAGGTGAAATGACATCAAGCTAGGCAGAGGCGCAAGGGTGGAATGTTTGCGATTCGGTGGACTCAGAGAATCGGCCTCGGACGACCTGCATGCCAGGTGTAGATAGGGCTTGATTTGAAGCACGAATATTTCTTACAGCATTCCCGCACATGTCGGATCAGTATCCGGGGGAAAGAGCCTCGTGAGGTGAAGGTGTATATATACTCTGTATAAATCAAGAGGTCAGTGTTTATCGGTGGCTGCTAAACACGAGGATTGAACATGACACAGGCCGGGGAGGCTCCGATGGCGTACAATATGAAAAAGTAAGATTAGAATAAAATATGTACCTGAATACATAGCAACTACTCGTAGCTCTGGTGATACACCTATTATTTTGAGAGTTTCTCAGTCGACGGGAGAATATCAAACGGAATTTGAACTTCACTGTCGGACGCCCCTTTCCTCCAGAATGTCCTACATCACCATCATGAAGTTTGTGCAGAATGGAGCCAAGGCCTCTCAGCATGAAAACGTTCAAGAGAGAGGAGTAATGGTGATCCTAGCGGCGATCTCCAGACCCGAGCTCTTCAGCCACCACCTGCCGCTGAATTGCTTGCCCGTGTGCTTTTTCACTTTCGGCCGTTAAGTTACTACAAAAATGTGGGCCATGAACACCTCGAAGGCAACCATAGCAGCTCCGGTGGAGTAGACTAACGTGCCTCATAGGTTGCAAGTAATACGAACTCGACTACCTTCGTCGAGACTAGTATTTCCCAGAGGCCGAATTGCTGACAGTCGGAAAAGGCTGGTTCATGAGATCTTTCAAGTTCAAAGGAACTTGGAGTTCGAAGTTTGTTTGCAAGACAGGCCTCCAAGGATTGGTCTCCTTACTCATCTGACTCGCCTAATTATGCTCCATATGACACGTGACTAATACACTCCATAGCTCCTCCAATATCTTCGGAGTACAGACTGCTTTGAACCTAGGTCCCACAAGTACGCATTCTCTAGCATTAGCATGGCCCCATTCTTAGGGTGGACATTGACAGCCATTTGTAACGCTATTCTGTATCTATCTTTGAAGATGAAGCAAAGGAAATCTTGATTTGGAAAGCAGCACGAAGATTTGCCATGTTGGTTTGTATGGGGAAGACTAAGGTAACCCATTCAGCACTAAACCCTCTTTTAAGCATCCATAGTCATCTGCATATTTGATAATCCGGACAGTAAGAGTTTGGCTTCCAAGAAAAGTCAATGAAAAGCATAAATTGAGCAGAAGACCACTGGTTTCTGACATAATAGCCTCAGAAGCAAGAACATACTATGACCCAACTTCATAGGGCTGTCTTTTGCGAATGCACATAATATTTGCCTGTTTGAAAGGAAGACTCTCATGGAAATGATTCTCACGTTGATGTCCGAAATTAAAACCGCAGCTATTTTCTACTACTACGTAGGCTTGGTCATCCACCAAGCGGGGATATCTTAGCCTTGGGCGGTTCGACCAATTGCCAGCAAATCAAATAAGTCGTAACTCTCTGACGGACTGACACCTCGTTACTAGCGACTACGAACCTGCGGCCCGAGCTCATGTAGGCGATCCAATTGCAGTATGTAGTATTAAAATAATAAAACTTATTTACAAAGTGATTATTCCTTGCGACTCGCACGTTGTTGCTAAGTTACTAATGTCATAAGCAGACCATCAAGCTTAGAGCAGTGTGGCTGCAGATGGTAATACAACTTTCTGCAAGTGTCTCTAAAAGGATACTTGTTAACGACCAGAACCTTTTCTCCTCTGGTACTTTGTGAGCCCAGAGGGATGGCAGATAATACAGGATTGACGGCACGAGCATCTGCAATTCTACCCTCAGGTAGTAGGAGGATCGACGATCTGAGCAAGATAAGTTATCGGTCTAGGTGGGTAAGATTATGGTCAGTAAACTTGATTCTGGCAGAGCTGAGGATAATATGAGCATTGCCAATTATGATAATCATTTCAGCAAATGGCTGATCCTCTGAGGATCCCATAATGAGACAGCTTGAATCTTTCACCTTACGCTTTCTCAAACCAATTAAGAGGCAGCTACGAGCAATGAAACGGCAACCAATCTTCAACGGTAATTATCGATACAACCAGTCATGCAGCCAAGTTATCTCCTTTACTCAAGAGGGTCGAAGTTGCATAGCGGCACAGATCATTACTACTTTGGCTTGCCTGCATGCCATTATCGCCGGCCGCTAGCCTGGGCAATTTTTCGTTTCTCCGAAGTCCGAACTCGATTAGTGAAACAATTACATATCTCGGCTGCACGGACTCAGACCGGGGCTAGCTTGGCCTCCCCACAGAACCCACTCTTTACCCGGGAATGGCCGAGGATCGATATGCACCTAGCCCAAGCTGTCTTGACTCCTGACTCCTGAGGCAGGCTCCAGCCTCCTAGGTAGTCAAGTCTACTCCGTAGTGGAAACAAGATACATAACACAGACAGTATTACTCCGTACATATCTGCTTCGTTCTCTGTACTCTGTAATGCGTACCGCCGTACATCCTACTCCATGCTACGGAGAGGGTTACTTCTATGTGAGATACCTGCTTCAATGGCCAGTCACCCCTGTACTACTGTATGTATGTACTCCGATATCTCATGAGAGGCATCGCTAGAAGAGAAATGCTGTCTCTTGCCTGCTCTCCGTACAGACGATCGACCATAGCTATTCAGGGGGTGTCATTCATAATAACAAGCCTTTCACGTCCACCCAGCATGTATCTCCGTATCAGCATAGACACTATCACTAGATTGCTACTCCGTACAGTATCCTGCTCTCTCCGCTTGCTATGATTACATGACACGGTGACAGAAGTCATCCACCTAGTTAGAACAATTCTCAGTGGGCCTCATACTGGAATCTGGATCCTTCCGGCGGCAGAGACAACGTTTTCTCCTCTAGTGGACTTACTGTGGACTGGCCCCTTGGCCTCGTCTAGTTAGAACCGGAACGGGCAGTAGTGCGCATAGAGACATGACATGCAGCTTGTAATGTCGATCAAGACAGAGGCTGCTTTTCATTGTTGATAATCGCATGCCTTAAGTATATTACAGGTCTCCAATGACGATTGATCAGTAAGGTAATTGCCCGTGTCTTGATTCATCTGGATGGATATGGTTAGGTAGGTGGTTTATGTTGAATAACATGGGATAACATATTCGTCAACAAATCCCAAAGTACCACAGTATCACAAGGGGACCTGGAATTCCCCCCTACTTATCCACGAGCTTGCATAACATACGGAGCTGTAAACAGCCTAATTAGAGGGCTTCAATTTGACACTAGTGTATATCTGACAGCACTTGGATAGGTAGATTTGCATGATAAATGAAAACACTAAGTAACAACTCTGACAACTCTCTCTATATACCAACCTTGGGATATTATTTGGTTCACATTATTATGAGGAAGTGGGAACGCTGAATTATCCTCCCTAAGGTTTTTGGGTGTATGGTTGGCACATACTGTTGAGGATTGGAACTTTTATATGATTAACAAGTCAAACACCAATATGGAGTACAATATGGAATATTATGTCATTTTAAACGCCCAGTGTACCTAAGTAGCCCCGCACGATTATGGTATAATGCGCATTTGCTGAAGCTGTAGGTAACTGAAACTTATTTCGGCAAATTTTTGCCACATTATGGCCCGAGTAGTCCAGGGGTAAGATTCGTCGTTCGGGTTCCAGACCTTGTCTCGACGAGACCCGCGTTCGAATCGCGGCTCGGGCCCTTCGTTTTTCACTTTTTATCTTTTTTACATCTTCGAATCACTTTTCAAGAGATCTGTCGGCCCCCTGTAGTATTTATTCCCTTACCATCAATTTCTTCTTTGCTTAAGCCACGTTTCCCAGCATGGATGAATATGATCGTGATTCGATAAGTCTTGTATGGAAAATTTGCACTATTAGGGGGCCATGTTCGATGCTTGACTAATGGTCCTTGACTAAGGTAAGACGCTGTATTAAGGTTGAAGCCAGGAAATTACGCGGGTGAAGTATGAAATACAGAGCAGCTCGCAGCCAACTCACTCCCTTAGGGAGAAAGTATGATAACGGGATAAGTACTCCGTACTACATGCTTACAGCCTTACCCTCGATTTTGGACAGTATCTTCCCTTTACTACCTTACCTCGAGGAAGAGACCGTCAGGCACACCGTCGCGCGACCGCTTGTGCCTTGTGGACCGTCTTTGGCAGGCAACTCATATCGAGGGGACTTCGGATTGCAGAAACGGATTTCGTTCACGTTGCCTCACTTCATTTAGCTGGCTAATTTCTCCATTCTTGACGTGCTATTACACCCGCTACTGCAAAAACGATTTGAAATTCCTATTACGCGTACACAGCGACAACGTTTACCCGTTGCTCGCTGACCACTGCGGCCTGGATTCAAACCAGCTTAATTAGCTTCCACCATAACCTAGCTTGCTGACTTAAATATTATTAAAAAATTGGAATATCGTGGGTGGTAAGACTAAGAGGCACTGTATTTCACCATCTAGACTAATAGCCGTTCCCTCAGCATTAAATGGCAGACAGAACCCGCCGGGAGTCGAGTCCCATTGGCAAAGTCCTCCGGCGGCCTTTGTCCTAGCCTGATGTACGTGACTCCCTTTGGAAAGTATCAGAGACATCTCTTTACACTGAACTTAGAATGCGGAAAATATCCGAGCTCTGGAGTCCTTTGATCGAAACTCTGAGAGTACAGCCCCACAAGCATTTCAGGGAACCTAGCGACTGTCTACCGAGTATCTATGTACTGGAGGTTACTCGTTGTCTGAAGCATAAAAATAGTAAGGTGGCTACATCAGGTCAGTCTCACAGGAAAGGATACGCCCACCAATGCACCGACGATCCTCCTTGTTGTACTCTCTAGACTTGCCCTTTCAGGATACAAGTTTCAAATGCTCTCATGGTCGGCCAGCAGCACCAAGCACCTCACCTCGCTTAGTGGACTTTACTTCCCTTCTTCACTCGAAGAGGGCCCAATGAGTTCGAGAGCCATGAAAGTATAGGAATGCCAAATGCGTAAGGCTTTGATCGAAATTTAGCAGTATGTCAATTCAACGCTCACTTGTCATAACGGCAAATAATCACCAATCATACCTAGGAGCAAGACGTCGGATGATGTTTAGGGCGTGCTCTCCACGAATTGGCATCAAGATTCGAACGAGACGCACGTCAGGCATGGAAGGTTCTGCGAAGTTCTAGGCCTAGACTGTAGTGTTCACTGAGTCACTCAAAGAAGTCCCCCGCTATGAGCAGCTCGTCCACAAAGATAGACCATGACATCAGCACCTGCTGCCTCTGCCGGCAGGTAAGGTATCCGCAGGTTTGCCTATAGACGCACAGGTGTTGCTCAGGCCCTGTCAGCATCGGTCTACCACTACCAGGCAGTGGCGGAAATGCAGCTCATGCTTCCCCCCGAAGCACTAATGCGTCTATGCAAGAGGGTGCATCCTGGCGCAGGTTGCATGAAGTCTTCTAGAAGTCCTTGCCCTCGGCAAATACTCCACATTCAGCCACTACTGTTCCGATTCTGAAACTCTAACCCTCATACATCACCATATCGCTTGACATTAGGTTGCTCATTGCTTTCAGGAGAAGCTGAAGAGACTTTGCTGAGAAGACTCCTCTATGCTTCTGACGTGCGCCTCTTGGGCCACCAATGCAGAAGACGTACAATAAGTAGCCGGGGCTGCCTTGTCTGGCAAGCTGTTTGAGCTTTGCAGTCTCATGGCATACATTGACTGGAAGAATATCTCATTATGTATCAAAAAGTTGAAACACATCTCTCAGGGTAACACATAGATCATCAGCTATCATTCTCAGTAAATATGCTGGTAGTGAGTTACCAGGTTGAGGGAACATATCATGACTTATCACTAGGTTTCCATAACCAGCCAGCGGGATGAAAACAGACCTCGAAGTCGACTCCGCCGAAGAGCCCTATGGCACCATATAAGTCATAGTCTCCTTCCAGTCCCTCGATGCCTCCAGCTTCCTGGTCGACTTCTTCATGGAGGTCCCAGCCGTCTTCTCTCTGCCCATTTCTAGTAAAGAAGACATCGACTAGGAGTCTCTTACGCCCGGTTCCTGAAGCCTCATTTAGATGTTCTGGAAGACGAAAGACCATCCCCAGACCAACAGTATCGTTCACCTTAAAGGCGTCGGTGAACTGCTTCCCTCCCCACGAATCATTCACAAAGCGACAACCGTCATCAGAAAAAACAGCAAGGCTACCCCTTTCCCAGCCGGGAGACCGCCAAGAGGGATAAGGCTGCGCGACAAAACCAATAGAAAACCCGCTCGAATCAGCAGTCCCAGTCCCAGGCCCGACACGAAGGCCAAGTAATTTGACCTCGAAATATATAGTCTTGCTCCCTTCGGTGACATAAGGGGAATCATTAATTGGAAAATAAAGAGGCAGGCTTGTCGTGATTATGCAGTCACCGTTCCGGTCCTTTGTAGAACCCTTCCATCGACCTGGGTATGTGACCGTAAGGCTGCCACGAAACTCATTCGGCTGCACAGGGCGGAGATCATATCTCTGTACACAGTCGTAGACCGCAGCCGAAGGCTTCGCCGGCGGATGCAAAGGCACCCTGTCGCAGAATTCATGAGCACGCTCTGCGTCATCCCGGGATGCATTGCCAGCATTTGAACAGAAATAGCCTGTCACCGGCGGCGGAGGGAATGTTGCTGTGTCAGGCACCACTTCCTGCCAGTTGTGGTATGGAGGAGGAGCAGGCTCGGCTCGTCCGCTATCCCTTTGCTCAGGAAGCCATGCTGCTTGGGAAGCATGATAGCTCGGAGGTGGTACCTGGAAGTCGGGGCGATCGCTCATAGTAAACAGACCACCGAACGGATGTCTTTGCAAAGTAATATCCAGGTAAGACTTTTTTGTGCGGGCGCAAAATAATTGGTCTCCTCTAGTGAATAAGAGAGGGATCAAACGGTGATGATGGACAGCGACTGAATTGGTGGCTTCTGTAGCCGTTTGGCTTGCTGCTGCCAAGCGTGGCTATGCTTGGTACAATCCAGATAATCGTATACAATGGTTTCAACGAGGACCACATCGATGATGGCAAGAGCTGAACATGATGCGTTCTTGCTAGCTCACATTATTATGTCATCAAATGAAGTTACTATCTCAGTATTTATCAGATCAACCTTTAGTATCGCAGTTAGAGTGAGCCACCTATCCATGGAACAGCATTGGTAAGGCCCAGTGGGAACATATCTGTCCATGAATTTATTCTCCTCCAGTCTCCACTTCATACCTTGGATGGGAATGAACATCAATTTAGCTCGCTTGTGCGGTAGATGAAGCCATATCTACGGAGTAGCTGGAGTCATTACCGCGAGCAGGTACCTCTCTATCATCAAGATTTCCTCGCTCATCACCGCCTCCATATATGTCGTCGGATCTCGAATAGCTCTTCAATTTCTAAAGATCCTACGGTGCTCGAGAGGGTCAGTTCTATGCCTAAACAAATAACAAAGTCTCCTTAGGTAAGGTACAGAATGGCTTGAGGACCTGTTTCTAAGACTGCGAGGTATGTTAGATTTTCTTTTCTCACCTCCAATCAAATCGATGCGCGTCACATGCGGCTGCAGCATCGGGCAAATTTGAGACTCGTCCAGTCAGGATGGGTAGCAATTCACTCTCAAAAACCATGAGGTCTGATAACTCTCACTCCAGAGGTGTTGTCTGCTTAATCTGGCCATCTCGAGATATCTCGAACCAGACGAGTCGTTTCAAGGTGGTGCACATCGTCCGCCAGTTGGGGTTCTCACTGATGTTACGCGTTCAATGACGAAAATCCTCGTCTTTTCTCCAGTGCTTCAAGAATGCTTTTCTGATTGTGTTCCATGGAAAGTCTCATTGCAAATCTGCCAGTCTAAGCTTGAACGGATTATTTTGGGGTCTTCTCTCCCATCACATTGTGGTCTAACGCGTCGCTATACGTGACAGAACCCCACATTGTTAGTCCCATTGTTGGTTAGAAGCATCAGTGAGAATGGAACAAAACTCCCAGAAGAGAACACGCCGGTCTTCGATAACCCAGCAAGTTCACCGGATCTTCAATGTTGACAGGCAAGAAATTGTGAGTTCACCGGCTCTTTGCCTATTTCTTCTTAACCTTGCATGTTCTCGTGATTTGGGCTTTTGCATGTATTCAATGGTCGACCTAGCTCAGTCAAGACATTTAAAAAGCCTCACTGTTGACACCTTGAAGCAAAAGCAGCGAGAATTGTGGCATGTTCCTCCAAATGCAAGCGCAAGAGCTGCGCCTGATCAGCATTGGCAGTATAAGCAAAAAGGGACCGACACACAATCATACCACAATGAGCAGTGCAACAATCAGTCTTCTCACCACCCTAAGAAGGGGAGCCCTGATCTGGGCGATTTGGATTCTGCCCGAGCATCTGGAGAACCGCTACATCGTCCTAGCGACCAGAAATCATCGACGGGATTGGAGAATGCGGAAGAGAAAGTGCAAGGCTTTTCTGGCAAGCCCGAAGATACTGTTCGCTCTATTGAAAGATATACTCCTCTAAATGGGACCAACAGCGTCTCACAAAAAAAGGAGAAACGAGTCACGCGACGCCTGGAAGCAGAAAGGTTAGAGCTTGAGAAACGACTCTTGAAGCTCGAACAGACACAATTGGCAGGGAACCATCATACACTGAAAAGGGAGTCTCGTCGCCTGACTAAGAAGCAGCCCCTTGGTAGCTCTAGCAGAGGCTCTAGTGTGAGTGCTGATGAATCCCGGCCTTCTTCGAGGCGTCTTTCTGCTTTGTTCTCAATTTCCAGGCGTACATCGCGATCAAGCTCTGTAAATGGCAGGAATGGCGAAGAATCGACAGATAGCGCACCTGTTCCAACGAAAATACCGGCGGACGATCTTTCAACCCCACGGGTCGCTAGACCCTCTTTATCCACAAGTTTGCCTGAGCGATTTAGTGCAGTAATATCAAAAGGGTTAATTGTTGGCAGCAATGCTCTGCTTCAAGACCAAACGCCGCCGGCGCAGTCGCCATCATCACCAGCAACCGCAACTGTAACGAACGACCTGGAGAGACTAGAGGCGAGCGAAGAATGCTCCTTACAGAAGTCTGAGCCAACCTTAGACCATGCGAAGCAGCAGATCGACAATTATGGCAAATCGTCAAAGCCACATAGCTTACACACATCGCCTGATTTGGACCGGATATCGTTTGCAGCGACTCTGCACCTCGCAAGAAGGGCTCGTCAGCCCCAGGGCCGGTCTCCAGGCACGGTTCAGCGCCCATCGCTCGTCCAGAGGGATATAACACAGAATGGAAAGCTCTATGACTCGCAAAGTCCTGGGTCATCAAAGATCCGCGCTGTTTCCCAACCGACTCCAAGTGCAATTGAGAACCCAAGCAGCTTACCGGCTAAGGTCTCGGTCAAGTCTATGCCCAGGAGAACTTTCAAACCATCTCCGCTTGGAGGTGACTCGACAAGCGGCGAGAGTTCTCAGTCACTTGCTGACAACGCTAGCGCTTCGCGATGGCGCAATTCTGGACGATCTAACGGCGCGAGACGGACTCCATACTCTCCATTGGTGACGGTTGCAACGAGCGTGTCTCCTGCTGTGGGATCTTTGCAATTCTTACAGCCTTCAACCAATAGCCAATCGGAGACTGAGAAGGGAGGGAAGGTACTAGATGCTGCTTCTGAACGTACGTCCAAATCGAACAATTCTGCAAACACACGTGTCTTGAAAGAACAAGAATCCCTGGATTACTTTTCTTCGCAACAATCACGGACTCGTCATTTGGATCAAAGCTCAGGACCGGTTTCAAACCCTTCACAACTGTCTGTGAGGTCCCGAATTGATCCTTCAACATGCGACAAGAATATTAATCACCCGAGCCTGAAACTCCTTTGTCAAGAAGAAGCTCCAGCTGTTCATGGCCCTCGGACAGCGAGGGTCGATCAGGATATACCTCACCTGCCCGTGCACAAATCACCTAGAAGTCTCGATGCCCAGCAATCTACAACGCCAGGCACCGCATCTTCACGAAGCTCATCTCCAGAGCCTTGTTCGGAAGACTACGATACTGCCGATGAAACTGGATCGATAGATGATGACTGCTTGCATGGTAAGTCTGCTGCAGCATCTGGGGCCGGTTTTGTGCAGGATATCGTCGAATCGAATGATTCCACGCGTGCGAGCAAATTCTCAAATTCCGCGGTATCCAAGGTGGGCGACGCTAAAGGTGACAGGTCAGCCACAGAGACAGGAGCCTGCCAAAAGAATCAGTCGATCGCGAAGACATTCGTGATCTGCTGTTCATGTAAATACTGGCATGATATGCCGCCAGAGAGTTATTCGAAGGTCGCTAGTCCAGGTGCTTGTCCAGTCCCCGCCACAAATGGCCCGACTCTCCTTGGCCGCCGTTCGTCTGTTGCCGGTCGAAACCCGAGCCGGAAATTGACTCGCAGTACCCAGATTAAGTCTGCATTATTGAACAAGCGATCTGCCAACGAGAAAGTCACACTGGGATCGCAGACGAGGTCTCAATTTGCTGACACCCCCTTACGGTGCTGTTGGTGCGACCATCCCATAAGCAGGCGTTGTTGTGAAGGATGGCATACCACGGTCTACAAGCATGAGAAGCAGTTCTGAGTCATTATTTGCTTCTACTTAACTTCTCCATCATTCTTCCCTGTCACTTTACTTCCCAGTAATCCATGCCAGCTAGATGTTGTTTGACGTGTTTGGCATCGCCTATGCTGATTGACAATCAGTCGAAGGCAGACCAATAATCAATAGACTATATCCTGCATGTTGAATATAATTCCTCATATACATGGTAAACTTCGTCAGGCCTCAGAATTTCGCTCTTCTCAAGTATGAATAGAAGGATGACAATGGCCATGGATCAATGATAAAGCGAGTATCGGAGAACAATATCTCGTCCTGTCTGACATCTCCATGTGACGTAGTGACCATATCCCTCGCAAAGCTTCATTGCCAATACGAAGCACCCCACATGTCAGCTTGAGGTATGACCTCGGCCCCTGGCCTGTCATCGCCGTTCTGGGAGCTTGCCAAATTTGAACGCAAATCAACTGCAACTCGATAGGTGACTATCGGGATCATTCGATGCCTTTCTCTGAGCGAGGATAGAGTGTTCTTGTATGTCTTTGATGGCCCAGTTCTTGGTGTATCCGTTTTATACCTGTTCACCACTAAGCCTGTTGGTAGAGGATACAGCATGGACAAGGCGAAAGTGAGCTACATTTCAATCTCAGTCTCAAAGAGTAAAAGCTTCTGCCATACACGGGAATGAAGATTTACGACTGCGTAGAGAGGTACATGAGGCTAGTTGCCTGCAGATGAAGGCGAGTGTGTAAAACGGACAAATGGCGAGTCAGTCGAACTTAGCGGCTTCCTATCTATCTATGATCTACCAGATAGTCCCGTGCCCCCGAACTTCAGAGTTCAGAGCACTCGACGTTAAATGCCCCTTAACCAAGATCCAAAAAACAAAAGAAAAAGAAGTGAAAAAAGGCCACACCAAAAAGCATCTGCGCTCCTTCTCCTTTTGGCCCTCTCAACGCGCTCTTCATCTCCTCATACTTGAATCCATGGCGCGCCAAAGAGGTCTGTCGAATGCTTCTTCGTCGCCTTCTCTGCCCGATGGAAATCAGGTACCCAGGAAACTCCAGACCCTCAGTGACCAACGCGGACGTATCAACTAATGCTGTTGAAGGAGCTGGAGAGTATGTATGATTATCTGGCCAAAGTGATCCTGCTTGGGCCAAGCGGGGCCGGAAAGTAAGTGTCTTGCTGTTGATAACCTCTCAAGTCCCTCTTGCTACTGTTGCTAATACGGCTCACTGCAGGTCATGTGTATTACATCGATTTGTGAAGGACGAATGTACGGCTCCGATCCCTGACAGAGCCTGATCCTATCCCTCGCTCCCCCTGAGCTGGATAGCCGGCTCGCTAATACACCATTCGACTGTAGGGAGAGTGTTGTCATCGCAAACGATCGGGGTCGAATTCTCCTCGAAAATAGTAAGGCTTGGATCCGGTCCCCGAAAAACAAGGATTAAACTGCAACTTTGGGACACCGCGGGCACAGAGAGATTTCGTTCCGTCTCAAGATCGTACTATCGCGGAGCTGCAGGCGCTATCCTGATCTACGATATATCTTCTCAGGCTTCATTCGCAGCGCTTCCTACCTTTTTAATGGATGCACGTGCTCTTGCATCTCCCAATCTCACTGTTCTACTAGCCGGGAATAAGGCGGATCTTGCGTCCGACTTCGTGAACCACGGCGATTTCGCAGATGACAGCATGAGACCCCCACCTACTCCTTCCAGCACTTGCAGCAAGCAGTCATCATTCCCAATCGACTCGGTCCCTGGTTCTGTTCGATCTACAAGCCATTTGGGTACTGGAACAAGACTCACGGCGACATATGCATTGGAAGGTCGTCAAGTGAGCGCGGAAGAGTCAGCACACTGGGCTGCCAAGGCAAATATTCCTGTTGCTGTCGAGGTATCTGCTCTTACCGGAGAAGGCGTGGAAGAATTGTTCAACCGGTTGGCCCGAATTATCCTTACCAAGATTGAGCTAGGCGAGATCGATCCCGACGATCCTCAAAGTGGCATTCAATATGGAGACGGCGGACTATATGGCCAGGGCACCAGTGATGGGTCGAGTATTCGAAGTCGAATGACAGTCGACGATAGTTCCGTGCAACTGCATCGCAGGAATCCGAAAAGGCGGGGTGGCAGTGGGGGAGTGAATAACTGGAGAAGCAACATGGGAGAATGGGAAGAGGTCTTTCGACTCAGCGGCTCGCACCAAAAGAAGCGTACCGGATGTTGTTGACCCTTTCGAGCGGTTAAACCCCTGGCACGTGTGGGTTGTTGCTCATGCCCTTCCTTCGCTTGCATCAGCGCCACTAGTTGCTCTTACTCTAGCCCTTCTACTCTGGAAGGTCTGCGCATCGGAATTCATTCACCCTTATACGACATAATGGAAGTGTGCATTTGCCTTATCTATTTTTGTCTGGTCGCTTATTCCGCACGCATCCGCCCTAGATACCTTGCATCGTCCTCTTTGCCTCGATGTTAGGTTCCATTTCTGCTCGATTGTTTTCGTGAACAGAGGGACTCGGTAACTTTTGACTTTTCCTTTCTTTTTCGTTTTCTTTGCCCTTTACGCTGTGCGATACCCTAATGCCTCTCATCGCTCCTCAGGTAGGGCTTTACTTGCCTTGTGGCCATCAGCGAATACCTCATCTTGCATGAAATCACCGATAACTCTATGTCACCTGCCAGCGGCTGAAATTCTTCCAATCGTGCGTCGCGCGACCAGTGAGCATCGTGGTTAACTTGCGTTGGGCTCAGATATACACAAGTGAGATTTCAGCGAAATTTCAGCTATTATTGTTTCATTCCAAATATTAGACACCAGAACGGCTAGCACGTCTTCTTCGTCTCCTGGTCTCAAAGTGGGTATGGGCTGGACGGCTCAAGACCACTGTTTCGAGTTATACATTTTCGAAAGCCATAGGTTCATCGTGTGGAAGTCTCAACCTTGCATCCCAGCAATGAGTGTTTTGATGCCTTTCCCGGCCTTGACTTCCTTAAACGCCTGTTCAGCGTCATGGAACTCAACCACACCGGTGATAAGGTCCTTCACATTGACTTTACCGGACGCGACCAGGCCGACCGCGAGCTTATAGTCACCACTTCCATACCGAAAGCTACCTTTGACAGTTAACTCTTTCGTGCAAGCCGCCATGATTGGAAAGGTTATTTCGTTCCGGCCCATGCCACCTTGCACGTATGTGCCTCCGGGGCGCAAAACATGAATTCCAGTGTGAACAGACGGTTCAGCCCCTGAGGCGTCGATAACCACATCTGCACCAACTCCTAGGTTGTTTTCCTTTCTCAGTCGGTCCGCGTTCTCCGCCGCACTTACTTTGGCGGGCTCGAAAGTTGATGTTGCCGCATATTTCTTGGCAAAGTCCAGCCTGGCCTTTTGTATGTCCACAGCGATGATCTTACCCGCGCCGAAAGCTTTGGCGACAGCACAGCACAAAAGTCCGACGGGCCCTGCCCCGAAAATGATCACGGACTGGCCAGGAGTGACGCTTGCTTGTCTCACGATGTGAACCGCGACGCCTAGAGGCTCCATGAGAGCCCCCTCTTGTAAGGACATAGAGTCGGGAAGTTTGTAGCAGAAGTCCTCGGGAAGTACATAGTACTTGGCTAAGGTGCCATCGTATGGTGGAGTCGCTGCAAAGGCCATTTTCTCACAGAGGTTGTATTTCCCAGCCTTGCAAGGTTCGCATCTGCGGCATGGAATACCTGGCTCCATGGCAACCCGGTCTCCCACTTTCAAACCTGTGACAGCTGAGCCGACCTTGCTGATGACTCCGGAGGACTCATGCCCCAAGACCATAGGTTCCTTCACGACAAAGTGGCCGATTGAACCATGCTCCCAATAGTGGACCTGAATGCAACCGATGCGAAACAGTCAGCCAGATCAACGATCCCGCGAGACAGGCGGATATAGGGTGTTAGGCTGAATGCGCAGACACATACATCACTGCCGCAAATACCAGTGAATTTGACGTTCACCAGGACATCGTGAGGGTCTTTTAGTTCGGGAATAGGTCGATCTTCAAATTTGACCTGGTGAATACCTTCGAGGACGAAAGACAGATTCTGTTTCGAGAAGATGTTAACCTTATTCCTTCTTCTCCTTTCTCCTTCTCCGAGCTCCCATTGGCTTTCATGTTTGGTGATGACACTGGAGAAGCGGACACACCTGGGCAGTGGCTGTTGATGTACTCATTTTGTATCACTTTTGTCTGTGCTCAAGATTTGCCGTGTATTCTTCTTCGTCTTTTATTGAAATAGGAAACCTCAGCCGGCTGTTTTCTGAGAACGTCGGCGGTCTGAAGAAGGTACACGGGGACAAGTGAAAAGAAAAATGGAGGAAGAGGAGCAGGATTGTTTGCTACTGTTATACTTGACAGGATAAAAGGCGGGGGGAAAGAAAGCTTACCCAAATTACCCAGAACCAGAACTTTCGATATTTGGAGCAGCGAGCTCTTCAGAGTTCAGAGGGACATCTACCTAGTGGATAATGCGACTTGAATTGAGTATCTCCGCTCCCCGCCGAGTTGTCTGGTCACACTGGTGGGGTTTCTGGACCACAGTCGGGTCGGGCGAGACACTTTTTCTACTTTGTAGAATTGTAGGTATTGGAAATTACCCGGGTGGTACCTTCTATTTAGCCGGGGAAGCTGGGAGAAAGGGTTGAAAAAAAGGAAAAAGAAGAAAGAGAGAAAGCTATCTTAAACTCAGCTTCTGATCCACTTATTGAGATGAGACTCATCTCATGCCACCTAGTGATGGACCGGGATAATATTCATATGGCTACTCTTGGGGTGTGCTTGGTGTCAACCTGATGTCATAGCCTACCTAATAAGCAGTAGCATTTAAGGACATGGAGTATTCCCATCTCCTCATGCACTCTCTAATATATTAATGGTGGTGTCTATTCCTGTTTGACCATTTTTCTTCTCATCCCCTCTCAATAGTCTGAATATTATTTACTGTTCCCGTGACCATCATCGCCAGACGGTTAAATAAGTTAGCGTTGTGGAGATGAAGGTCCGACATAAAAACCATATACCTGAGTACATACCGTACCTACACCCACATGTGGTTCTTTGAGCTTCAGGAATGGGCTTGTGGCTATGCAGTGGGTCGATAGATGATCAGCTTTTTGAATGTTATCGTAGCTACCTCTCGCGCGGTATAGAACGGGGAAAGAAAAAAATTAAAAAAAAATTAAAAAAAGATTGAGCAATGAGCATCGTATCTACCGAGTCCATCTTGTCAATATACTCAAAATCCCGGGAAGCAACTAACCGCGTATTTACTGGTGTATGCGGAATAAGAGTGATAAAGATTCCTCTCTGCATTTTGTCTGGCCCTCCTGTTGCCAAATCAATGATGGTCTGGTCGATATATAAGACACATGTGCACTTGTAGCTTGAACCCACATCAATAAGGTAAGGTAGGTATCAATACCTACCTAGGTAAGGTAATAAGCAATTACATATTTCTTTGGCTGGCCAATGGGGAAGGCTTATTAAGCCAGATGTGCATATGCATTAGAGCGTTGTTGGGGAGAAAGTATCCGTCATGAATGGAATATCGCCGACCTAACGGAAAAACATCGCCTTTCGATCTGAAATACCTCTCTACCTGAAGGTCTGATCGAGGTATTTGCTATCTTTGGTTTATATTTGATTCACCATCAGTATGGTCAGAACTAATGTCCTCCTCCAACCCTGGAGGAGGGCTGTTTCCCATGCTGTTCGGCCTAGAACGACCATACCTGCGTACCAGTCCCGATGCTTCAGGGCAACTGCTCGAAGCTCTGCCAGTGACAAGTCGCAGTCCTTCAAGAATCAGCTGTATGAGAGTACGCAGCAGCGATTGAAGCGTGAGCGCGCTGAGCAGGAACGATTTTCTCAGTATCAGACTCAATCACCAGGTGGTCGCTATGCGGCTTTGATGTTCGGTATGCGATTAGCTCAGGGATTCGTGCCATGGGTACCTTAGCTCATTTTCTTTCTTCAATATGGCTCTAATTCTCATCGTGATAGCATTGGTTTTCTTCTCCACTGGTGCATATTACCTAGGATCATTGAAACCCGCTAGCCTTCCAACCTCGTCAACCACTACACTCTCCGAAATCGAACCACCACCCCACAATATCTCACAGGCAAATCTACAGGCCGCTTGGGCGGACTTTGTTGAGATTCTAGGAAAAGAGAATGTATCCACGGAACATGGTGACCTCTATGGACATTCCGGTTCTGATTGGTCTTCGTACACACTCAAAAAAGATGAAAGGCCTTTCCTTGTCCTCTATCCAGCGACTACCGAGGAGGTTTCTCGAATTATGAAAGTCTGTCATCAACGAGTCATTCCTGTGACGCCCTACTCCGGTGGTACCAGTCTGGAGGGGCATTTTGCTCCCACGAGAGGAGGGGTGTGTATTGATTTCCGCCGCATGGATCGTATCCTGGAGCTCCACAAAAAGGACCTTGACGTTGTGGTCCAGCCTGCAGTTGGTTGGGAAGACCTTAATGAGGGATTGTCTAAAGAAGGACTCTTTTTCCCACCTGACCCGGGTCCCGGTGCTATGATCGGCGGTATGGTCGGCACTGGCTGCTCAGGGACCAATGCCTACAGATACGGCACAATGCGAGAATGGGTTCTTTCTTTGACTGTTGTTCTTGCAGATGGGACTATTATCAAAACAAGACAACGTCCGCGAAAATCGAGCGCCGGCTATGATCTCACCAGGCTGTTCATTGGAAGCGAAGGAACTCTCGGGCTTGTGACGGAGGCTACGTTGAAGCTGACTGTCAAGCCCAAGAGTCAAAGCGTTGCAGTTGCTAGCTTCCCATCCATTCACAACGCCGCAGAGTGCGTGACCCGCGTGGTGGAAGAAGGTATCCCAGTCGCAGGGGTTGAGATCCTTGATGACATGCAAATGAAATGCATTAACAATAGTCGGACGACTCGTCGACAGTGGAACGAGTCTCCTACTCTCTTCTTCAAATTTACGGGGACCCCCGTGGGTGTCAAAGAACAAATTGAGCTTGTTCGCAAAATTGTCTCTAATAGTGCAGGACTATCCTTCGAATTCGCTCGAGGGGAGGATGAAATGAAAGAACTTTGGAGTGCTCGGAAAGAGGCTCTCTGGAGTGTGATGTCCATGAGGCGAGGTCCCGAGGACCGCGTGTGGACAACCGATGTGGCAGTGCCGATGAGCAGGCTGCCCGACATAATCGAGGCAACGAAGCAGGACATGACGGAAAGCGGATTGTTAGCCGGAATTTGTGGCCATGTTGGGGATGGCAATTTTCACGGTACCAACCCTGCTGTTTTTTAAAAAAAAAGATGCATAAAGCTAACCTTTCCCCATTTTCATAGCAATTATCCTGTTCAATGAGGCTGAAAAGCAAATTGCGGAAGGTGTTGTGCACCGAATGGTCAAGCGAGCAGTTGAAATGGAAGGCACAGTGACTGGCGAACACGGGGTTGGGCTCATCAAGCGGGACTATCTTCAGCATGAGCTTGGGGAAACCACGGTGGACACTATGCGGCGGGTAAGTTATGACGATTCAGGCTGTAGGACTGGGTTTGATCCTGACGTTGACTCTATGCAGATAAAAATGGCGCTGGATCCCCTTCGCTTACTTAATTGCGACAAAGTCGTTCGAGTAGAACAACCAACGCCAGGGGAACTAAAGAAGTGGTGAACAATGGCATTTACAACGGCAGTACTAAGTAGTTCATGTAGCCTGAATAAGTCATCGGAAGGAAAAGCGCAAGTAAAGATGGTGTGCCATCATCACGGCGTTTCGATCCTAGCGATTAGGTTGGCCAACCGTGTCGCTAATATCCGTAACCCCTTGACTCTGCTTCGTAGCGCCCTTTGTATCCATGCCGCGGCTCTGCATACTCACTGCTGTCGTTGTCCTCGTCTCCACGGTACTCTGCTCGACGGGGACGTTCTTCAACTTCTCCGTACGATCCTTGCCGGCCCTCGTACCGAGGCTGATATTCCCTGCGCAGACGTGTCAGTACGTACGAGCAAAAAAAGGCCAACGTCGGTCGACGTCCCCTGATGTATGTTTCACTGACCTGTCAGATCTGCTCTGTTCATAGAGCCCACTTTGCGCAGTGTCATATGTTGGACGGCCGCTGTCATAATCGTATCTGGAGTTGGTAGAGTCTCTCCGATCATCGTCTGCACCTCCATAACCCTCCTGCGGTCTTTGTTGGGACCAACGACTTTCACCACTGTCATATTCTGGTCGATCGTGACTGTACTCTGCCCCTCTCCGATTTTCACCGGACGGATATCTCTCAGAGGGCTCGTAACTTTCGAAGTCTGAACGGCCCTCAGGGTTCGCGTACGCATCCTCGTCCCTTTGTCTACCATCTTGAGAACCATGCCTCCGATAATCTTGAGACCATTCCTGTCCTCGCTCATGTTCATATCTGTCTTCCCCACGGGCGAAGCTCGAAGTGCTTTCGTATGTCGGGTCAGCATCGTCTCTTAGGCGGCCTTCACGCCATCCCTGTCGAGCCTCCCTTTCGTACTTGCTTCCCCCGGAATATCGATCCTCGCCGTAAGCCTCTGTTTCGAAATGGCTCTGGCCTCCATACTGTCGGTGGGGTTGTCCAAAGCGGCCATCGTCCTGAAAATCAGTCTCGCGTCTTTCATTGTCGGGGCGACGGGAGCCGGTATCGCTTAGTAGAATTGATCCGACCCCGCTCACAAGACCTCCAACTAAGCCTCCAAGGGCTCCACCACCCGCAGCCTCTGCGGCAATCCTACCAAGCCCGCTAGTGCTCGGCTTATAAGTCTCCTCGGGGCTAGTTTTGCCTCTATGGAGAGTTAGAGGCTTACCGCATCCGTGCCCTGAATCATGCACGCCTTCTTTGTGATTCTTGCCCTCAAGAACACCGTCACGAGAGAGCTGTTCCCGAAGACTCTCCTGCTCTGCCTCGTCTTTTCCGGCCCACCACTCCTCCACAGTTCTGAACATGATTTGGCGTATGTCAGATGCTCCGTCCTCGCCATGGTGACATAAAGCCGGATGATGGAACACGCCGGTGATGATACGGTCTAGTGTCCTGTCTATATCAATGCTTTCATCGTCCCAGCACTCCATCAGCTGAGGCACTGTCCACTTAACTACTCGAGAGGCAATCTGGCCGGCCGGTTCGTTCAGGACATTCGAAAAATGATCTTTGGAGAGCATCGAGTGTGTGGGGTTTGAGGAATCATCATCATTGAATACAACATGCTGCTGTGCCCGGCTGCTTTCGATGACTTCGGAGGACCCAGTTTGAAGCTCTACCTTGACCTGCCGAATGATCGGGAGGATATAGGGCGCAAGGATGGAGAAGACAAAGACGTTGATCTGCTCCTGAAACTGTTCAATTATCTCCGGCAAGACTGGAATCTCTTCAATCGCGCGATTGATTGACTTAATGAGCTCGTCATGCCATTCAAGAACAGGGTAGATTTGCTGACACACGTCGTCCAAATACCGCGTCCACTCCTCGGGCTCACGGGGACTGATGTCTTGATTGTGCTGCTTGGCGTCTTGTGACTTGGCTTTGAACTCGTCCATTTTGCTGGCTTGATTGTCGCTGTTCCCAATCAATCCCTCGGGGATCTTGTTGAGCAAGTCCTGTATGAAGCTCTCGGAGGGACCTCCGCTTTGTGACTCGTTGATGACTCCTTCAAGAGACTGGACTTCAGATTGAATCGTCTTGTCCGACAGCTCGCCCAGCACCGAGTGGAAAAAATCCACCCCGCCAAAAGTGCCAGTGACAATAGGATAGACGTAATTCCGCGCACCGTCAACTCTAACTTTGGTGTTGCGACCCACGTGGGGAAAGACCGTCGATTCTCCCAATTCAATAAGGCTCAGTTCAGTGTAATTGGAATGTGCTGCATAGTCTTCCAAGCAGTGCAGGCCAGTGCCAAGCAAACGAAGCGCCTCATGCAGGTCATCATCATTACGTGATCTTGCATACCGCCGTCCCAGCTCAACCGAACGCTTAAAGACTCTGCGGACCAGGCCCGCAGAGGTCCCAATGCCGAGATCTTCACTAGCTATATAGTTTTTCAGGCCTAGATGTAATAGTTTGAGACGTCAGCCGGGCTATGTGTTCAGTTGGAAAAAGCCTTCCCACCTGTCCTGAGATCGACCGACAGCTCGCGCTCCTCGTCAACAGGGCCTCTCAATCGACGATCATAACGTCGCGCGTCCTCCCCTTCGGCATAACCGAGAGGATTATCGATATGCTCAGTAGGCTCATAGCAACCTAGGCGTTCTGTAGTCACCTCAAATTCTTTGGTTCCGTAGCTGCAGACGCCTCTTCAGCAAGTGATCACTGCCGCAATGCCTGGAAATGTGACGGCTTACCCAAAACTAAGAAATCCCAGAACCCATATCAGGATGCGAATAGCTTCGGCACTGACATATTTCAGGGTGCCGACATCGACGGCCTGACTGTAATCGCGAAGCCAATTTCCAAAATATACGCGCTGCACATCGAGCTTGCCGAATTTACGGCCACCAGCAGCACGGGCCAAGAACAAAGTCAACAATGTGTCTTCAATATCGCCATGGCGCCAATTTTGACCCTCGACTTGCGAAATAGATGCGATATTGCCAGCACCGAAGGCGTGGGCTTTCCCCGACAGAAATAACAGGAGCAGAATGGAGAGAGTCAGGCTCTGGACGCTCGACCCCATGGCTGGTAAATGCTTCTCGATCAAAAGCCAGGAAGTGCCAGAGATTGGGATTTTGAATAACACTTATGGGCGAATATGCAAAGACAAACCCTGCTATGGTCAGAATCCCTTCGTGATAAGTATATTCCTCTAGGAGAAGAAGGGTCAGGGAGATATTGACTATACTCAGTAGGTCCTGGTCAGTAGCTGGACGAGGAGGGGGAGGGAATAGGATGAGTACCCCGCCATAGGTTTTGATTCAAGACTTGGGCAACAGGGCAAGAATAATGGAAGCAATGAGCACCCCAGCAAGAGTGGAGTGATCGATCTTTAGTCAGGAATAAAGAGCCCTATCACCATTCGAGTCCCAGATTGGACTCTTGGCGGCATACAATGATAGGACAGGCTCCTACGCTTCATGCTCGGTTGCTCAGTTAATCTCTTGGCAGCACCAACAGGTTTGATAAATGCCAATGAATAGCTAATAATGGGATGGAACAGCGAGTTTTATGAACCATTATTGGTTTTTGAGCGTGTGGAGTTTCGGGAGTCTGTGGTAATAGTGATGGTAGGCCATAATAATAATGATCTTGATACTCCGTAAATAATGGCGGAGCGAAGCGAAGCATCCATGTCTTATTGCATCCCCTTTTACCTACCTTCCTGTCTTGGCGCTCAATCTGATTACCTAGTCCAAGAAGCAAGGCGTTCTGATCTTCTCATTGGCCCAAAACCTGGCCTTCTAATTGGCTTAAAAAACTGCAGTCACGTGTTCTTCTCATGATTTTAAACTGCACCATAAGGTAGGAGGGTCTCCGCCCCCAGAGTATATAATTACTCTCTTAACTACCATATAATTCAGTATTCTAGAGTCCTACTATATAGTAAAAGGGGGGTTTCTGGGGGGGCCTGCCCTCTGGTAAATATTAATGCCCTTCTTACTTATGTTCCTCTCTCTTAAGCAGTTCTAGTCTGCTAGATACCTACGAGCCATACCTGACTAGGCCACCTAGCATCTAATAATAATCAATAATTAAAGTACTTTAGTTGAATATCTGCTGCTTAGCATACTGCTTGCTCCGCACGCCTTAGGTGGTCGCAGACTGGCTACACCTAGTAACAAATAATAGCTAGAAGGCGTCCTGTGGATAGGTGGTGATGATATCTCCTCCTGTACGGCGGAGCTGAGGCTGTTATTCTGTATCTGGGTATTATTATTACATAAGGTAAAGGTACAAGGATCGTAAGGAACCGGGTAACTTTATGTACCTCACTACACTAAGGTAGGTTGTACCTTAGATACTATCTAAGGGGCCATCCGCATCCGGCGCCAAGCAGATAATACCTAAGTAAGTACCTGTGGTACGACGGACGGATGGCGTACCTTAAAGTATGGATCTTACCTTAAGGTAATTATTATGTAAGATTGTGCTCTGTACATATGTACCTTACTTCACATTAGTACCTGACAAAAGCTAAAGTACCTTACCTACCAGCCTACATACTGTAGTAGGTACCTCACCCAGTACCTAGGATGAGATGATAATCACTATCCATCCTTTGGCATAGGCTTACGATTTACTAGGTAGGCTACTCCACACCACTACCTTAGGTAGGTGAGGCGGGTTGATACTTGATATATTATTGTACATTCAGCTGTACTGTACTCTGTACCACTATTGTATCTACATGTTTTCCCCGCCTTGTCCGGGAAACGACTCTCCGTCTTTCCGGTAAATCCACAGTGTGTCCTAACTCCTAACCATGAGCCTTCTCAGTCTTTTGACCTGTAGCTGAACAGTGCCTGATTGCTCAGATTAACTACATGTCGACTTTCCTAGACTTTGGGTCTGCGTCTCTTGTTTTTAGCTTCACCAATTCCTATTGATGCCAATGATCTGGGCCGGCCGATTTCATACATAGTCTTACCCCGCTACTCTCTCGGTTCAACTCCAGTAGATATCAGATAATACTTCGAGCTTCAAATATCGGCTTCTTAACAACAGCTTTTCCTTGCCCTACTCGCACTTACTAGCTATTCGGCGTGCTCTGAGACGACCATGAATTCCTTGACCTAGCATTGAGCGTATATTGTCTCATGCGGTCCAAGGAGACTGTCGTCAGGGCGCTTTCGTGGAACAGGAAAGGTGTTTTATCTGGCCTTTATCTGGCCTCCCCTTCGTTTGGCACAAGCAGAAAGTACTTTGCTGCAAATAAAGTCGGTCAATTTCGAGAGTCAATAAGATCGGAAGCCTAGAGCCACCTGATTCTCTTTGCCTTCAAATTATTTTCATGCCTATTCGACAACAGCGCATTCGGAAGACTGGGTCGTGTCACTTCGCCATGATAGTACATTGCCAGTTCATCTTTCGGCCCAACTGAGCGATCTTCAAGAATTCCTTGCAATCATCGGATACAGTGAAGAATTCCAAATTCAGACATCTTGTTCAAACGGCGAAAGTCGCTCATATCGACAAAATAATCACCCAAGCACTGGGGCTTACAAGGTTGAAGGTTCAAAATAATGCCCTTACTCGCGAAGTTACCTCGCGATATCCCATCAACAATGTCGATTGATCCCTCAAGGTCGTCTTTTGAGGAAGAAGGGCTCAAAATATCCACGAATTCTTGGAGACGAGACTGTCGAAGCGACTCTCGCACCAGACCTGCTGCCAGGAGGACTGTTTCATTGCATACCCGGTCTATCAGCGGAACACCATGTTTCTCAACAGCGAGCAGCCCAGGCATGGGCAAGCCCGACTTGCGCTGCGTTCACCCCATGCGCCAAGTGCCTGGTACCTATACACCGCAATTAAGTCAGTCCTGTCAAACATTTCCCGTTGAAAAGGAGGGATTTGAAGGAAGGGCCTCAGCTGAGCGAGAACGGTCCACCCAGCCGGAATCTGATCCACTTCGATCTTCTGTTCGTGGATTTGCTACACAGACGCCGCGACATTCGTTGCCGATGCATGATAGTTCGTTCACAAGAATTCCTAGTATATCTCAGACGAATTTGACCGGACGAACATCTTTTGGCTATTCACGAGACAACAACAGTTCCCTTGAAGCAGCATCGCCAGTCTCAAGATCATCTTTAGATTTCGTGTTCCGATCAAAGACACGGACAAGCATGGATCCTATATCTCGCGCCGCCACAATTCAAGCAGCACGTCAAGCGTTTGAGGAAAAAGAAGCAGCCAAAGCACGCAAGCTTGAAGAACAGCAAATGAGGGCAGAAGAGAAACAAATGAGACGCAAGGGAAGACAAGACTGGCGCTCATCACTCACAGTTGCAGACAAGCAGGACTCCAAGAATGGGCTATCTGAGAAGTCAAGTTCCACTGAAGAACTAGACTCTCCCCCGGATAGGCCGCAGCGAAAATCGAATCCAGGTTCTTGGAGATCAGAATCCAAGACGACTTGGATGTTATTTTTGACGTGGTTACGGACTAGGGTCTTCAAACTGCGCAGGAAGATGCAAAGTTTGGGCTGATACTATCTAATGTCCCAATCATAGTGGAGCCATCATATGGAATTCAGTTTGAGCGAAGGCTGGCCTTATAGAATCCATTTACTCCACCTACATTCGAGGATCGCCCGCTTGGTTGGGTCACTTGTGCGATCTTCAATGATCGTATGAGACTATAATGAGTTGAAACCTGTTTCAATGCTTTGTCTTGCTGCCTGCTGGGATCTTAAAAAGGGTTAGTAGCGGTCTCTTCGTAAGGCGAGCGTGGAGGTGGCCAATCACGTGAGTGGAACAATAAAATTGCGCTTAAGCAGCCTCTGCGCAGCCTGACTTTTGGATTCTTCTACGGCGTGCCAGATAGCTCAACATACAACAGCGGCAGCGTTGGACTACGGTCCGCAGGAGCGACAACAGACGCCTTTCTTGATCCATTGTCCTATCGGCTCCCATTATCACAGTTGCTGTTATCAGATCCGTTTCCTTGAGACGCACCTCCACTGTGGGGGGAGCGTCTCACCAAAGTCTCATCATGGTATACGATTGGGAGGGCAAAAGAGAGATATGCTATCAAATGTACATCAAAGATAAGAAAGCGCTGGAGGAAATTATGGAATACATGCGAAATGTATATCAATTCTCACCCAGGTATGCACATGGTCATTTAGGCAACGTTTTTCATCGCCCATTCTTGGAGACGCAAGAATCGAATACATTTCTCATTCACATTTAGCTAAGAAATACGTCCAACAGTAAGCGCGCCTTTCAGACACAGTTTAAGCGATGGGGCTTTCCTTCCAAACAGAATCCGGCCCACAAAAATGCAGAGCTTGTCGCTCGCATCAAACAACTTTGGGAGCGAAATACAAGCCAACGGGACATGCTGCGTGTCTTGAATGAAGAAGGCTTTGAGATTAAAGAAAGAGAATTGATGCGGGTGCGCGCGAAAAATCGCTGGCTACTCCGTGTTCCCAATGGAATGAAGTCGCAAGCCACTACCCGGCCATCTGTGCACCTACCAGAAGACGAGGGCCTACTAGCACTCCAACAGGAAGTATACAAGACTGCAGAACCCTTCTATGAGGCTCAGAATCTTCCTGGGGATTCATCAGTCATGCGGCCTCCATCGCCTAGCTTATCAGCCGATGTACTCGCGAAGCGCCAAGAGAGACTTGAACGCTTGAAAGCAGAGAGTGCTGAACGTTGGGCTTCCAGGAAACGGCGTCGGCGCACCAGGGAATGGGCGGGACTACCAGCCGACCCGCCTGGGCCACCGCGCTTTCCTTCTGAGACCACAATCGATGAGAGTAAGAAATACCTGAGTCTAGACAATGCTATTTACCGTCAAATAAGAGATCAGTTTCAAAGGATATGTGAGGAGGCAGGGTTCATCAAGAAAACTGTTGCTGGACCTGAAAGATGGCAGGAAGCAAAAAACAGACTAATACAAGAGTCTGAACATCTTCAGCGGGTATTCTGGGAAGATCCCAATCAACTTGATGCCAAAGCCCTCGCTCTCGATGTCGTTTGTACAGATGTCACTAAACGGATGAGGACATTAGAAAGGCGAATGACAATCGCAGAAGCTAAAAACGCCCTTGGGATCAATCCTGAAGAAAGCCGCCAGATTCGGAACGCATTCTACAATACACTGAAAGCGGCTCATTTTACCAGCAAGTTGGAGGCTGGTGACGAGCATTGGAAGCAACTGAAGGAGAGTTGGATTCAAGACACTGAGTTGCTGCAACGCATCCTTGCCCCTGGCGCGGCAGATCCGGAGCATGCTACGAAATTGAAAGCTCTCGAAGTCCTCTGTCGCGATGTTATGAAGCGACTTCGTGATGACCAAACCAAACGAGATCCTTCTCGGAAGAAGTCTATTACCCGCACCAATATTTCGAGTCCAGACGCTTCCAGCCCCCATGACAATAGTGCATTCAGCAGTAGCATTACTAATGGAATCAGCACTCTTGCGTCGCAAGCTCTCGCCAGCGCCCCGATGACGTCGGGCGACCTGAATGATATGCAAATAGATCCCTCGCTTCTGCAAGCGGCAAATGATACCTCGTTTACGTCAGCGTCTCCTTTCGGATACGTGGACCCTATTCTAGAGTCAACTACGCTGCAAGTGCTGATCTATTTGCGAATTCATTCTCCAGACCAGGTTCATGGGGAGTCTAAAACCTGCGTCGAGAAATTAGCGGCAAAATCCGTCGCTGAGTTACGCCAGCTAGTTGTTTCTAGGTATTCTGGTTCCATTGTTACGAAGATTCAGGGGATCGATCACGATGAGCATGGAAATGAAGTCACATTCAACATCCATGATGATAATGAACTCGACGCTTATTTGACGCGTGTACATGGTCGGAGAGCATACTTTGTTTGTCACCTAGCTTAGGCCTGAAAGGCTCCGCCCTGTGTATCCAATACACGGAAAGGCGACGGATCGATCGATTGTTTGCTTCAAGTCGGGAACCATTTGTTAGGCAATTGTGCCCTGCTTCATCCTCCCTCGGCGACCTCTAAATTGACCTCGTGCTATCTTGCTTGAGAAAGGAAATTTCCACTATAACCCGATGTTGCTTTTTCCAACTTGTGCTTGAGTGACGTCAATTGGGCTTACCCATGGCAAATGTGATGGTATAAGTAATGGGAAGAAGATCCACGGAGTATCGAAGGTTTGGGCCTTGATGAGCCCGATATGTCTGCAACTTATGTTTACATTGAATCATGATTGCTGATATAGGTGATGTTGCCTATTGCAGACTACCAGGGAAAATCATATAAAGACGCCTCAGTCAACTATCAGCAAATTAGAACAAAAAATTATCCGTGCCGTATTGAAAAATAAGGTACATTCCTTCTAGTCTGCTCATTCAATTTGTAAGATTTTGCACCACACTTTTGAAGAGAACACTAGTGGGAGGCAACGCAAATGGGGGAATATCACTAAAGACTCCGGGTAGCCCAGTTGACTGTGCAGCTGAAGAGCTTCCGCTGACTGGAAGAGGCGGCGCTTGAAGATGATGATGCCGAGTGATGTCGCGAGACCGTATTCCAAATAAGCTCCCAAGCCCGTGATTGTGAGACGTCCCGTCCTTGGATTGCGGTATTGACTGAGGAGCTTTATCTGAGCAACTGAGCCGTTGCACATTGGCCATGGCATCAACGATGATGTAATCACCAGTGAGAGGATCCGAAAGTAGGGATACCGGATAATGCTTCAAAGATTGTCGAGTAAGCAGGGACGAGGTCTGCACATCGTAGACTCGTATATCAAACTGAGATCCGCATGTTCTTCTCGTTCCAGAAAGATGTTGTGGGACTTTTGAGGCAACGGCATAGGTTTGCGACCTTGAGCTCACTGCCAGAAGTTGATCGTCACAGAGAGTGTTATCCTGAACGGCTGGTGAACTGGTCGTACTGACTATATCGCCAACCGTATCCCAAATATGTGCCGAATGCTGGGATAGAACAACAAGATAGCGCCCCAAGAATCCGGTCGCACACGGACGACCCGAGTAAACCCCTACCCTACTGTGATGAATTTTGCAGTTCTGCATATCCACCAGAACGACGAGGCCGGAGTCCGGATTGGACCTCGTCTGCACGCAAATAGCAAGCACCGACCCGTCCTCCGAAAAGTCCATACAAGCTGCACTTGCAGGCTCGGTTCCGCCACCAATGAATTGGCCTTTTAAGTCGATAGTACCTCGGCATTTCCATGTTTGATGTTGGTGTTCTGGATGTTTCGTTGCCAGTCCCAGACGGGGCTTGTTAATGACGCACCAGAATCGGAGCACGGCATCACAGCCTACTGTTGCGAATTCATGACTGTATGGTCTGGACGCGAGATCCAGAAGGGGCACCGAAACGCTGTCGAAGGAGTGAGGGCTGTCGATACGTGTGGTTAACTCCCACATATTGGACACTTCGTTCCATCTCCAAAACTTGAGGTATGTTTCCCGGTAAAGCGTATGGCTGGCTGTCGGAGTACTATTCGGTTCAAGAGCCCTGATATCTTCGGGGCGCGGTCTCCAGTCATCGATCGTCGCCATCCACTTTCCATCTTGACATATGGCAAGGTGACTGACGTCCGGGGCAACAATTTCAGTCCCCTCCGGACTTATGCTTAAAGTCGTGGCATTGGTCCGTGCAAGAGCTTGTCTGGATATTTGAGCATCGGTGCGGATATCGTATGTCTGTAGCACGCACGAACTCATTCCAGAATGATAATCCCTTGCGGTATGACGCGAAGCTGGTACCGCCACTAGAAGCCGATCATGGAATTGTGGGTGTAGTACAGCTGCAGGAGGTTGAAAGGAGATACGCGACTCTAGCAGAGTTGCTTCGGCAGGCTTGTTCACTTTAGCGTAAAGCTGGAGTCCAGTGATTGTAGCATAAGGTTGCAGCTCTGTCGCGGACAGCACCATGATACAGTTGTCAGCAAGCTTGACGACGTATGCCTTCCCAGTTGTAGAAACGACTAGATTGCAAATGGGTGAAGAGAGATGGGGTAAAAACTGCTTGCGACCCGTGTCTAACTGCCATAGGACCATGACTGACTCATGCCCTCCTGAGATTATGTAGTTACCTGAATCATGTTAACGGGGCTGCTTCCTTATTCGTACTGGTTAGAGTAGATACATACCATCCTTCGACCAACGGACTGCATTGACGGGACCTCTGTGCCAATGCAGTCGTCGAGGAGCCAGACCCTTACTATCGTCCGAGCCAATGCCGCTAGTAGGGAAAAAAGCAAGAAAGTCAGGATATACTAAAATCGAACCACCAGATTCACCCAAGACGAGGTCCATCGTTTCTAGGTTATTGTCTTGCGAGCCCTGGGATATTGTTCGATTTCGTGCACTGCTCTCTCGAACATCAATGCAAGTGACACGGACGGGCAGAACGACCTCCCTCCAGGTGTACTGCATAGTTGACGGGTCTGGCGTGTTAAATTCCCTGGTGCCAAGCAGGAGGCGCTGACCAGCCCACGCGATTACCACTTGTCCCTCTCTGAAAACCCTGAAATTGTCTATTCGTTGGGTCGTTTCAAAGACAACAAAGTCGCGTGGTGCTTCACCATTGAATAAAGTGATTGTAATTTGTCTCTTTCCATCCTTGCGGCCCCGCAAAGAAAAGAGAAGCTCATGCCTTATTTCTGCAAAGTGAGAAGGGCATGATTCAGCATGAAGTGTCTCTTGGGCCAAATCCCAAGAAGCAATTTGATCTCCGGAAAGCCAATCCCACTTGCTCACACAACCAGTGGAAGTGATAATATAAAGATGTTGCGGATTTTCGCAGCAAAGATTGTAACCGACGACTCTTTGACCATCCTTCACCTGTAACGTACGAGACCGGTAAGAGGTCCCAACTGAATGAACATGAATTGCGGTCTCGGTCCCAGCAAGAAGATACCTAAAAACAAATCGTTTAGAGCTCTCGCTATAATGAGGAAGCCTTCGCATTGACTCTGAGATCACTTACTCTTCATCCGAAGTAATAATTGGGTTGAGATTGCTATACTGCCCGCCAACTGGAGTTGAAAGACACCATTTTTCGCGGGAGACTTTTGTCTGCTGCTCACGACCATGCGCAGAAGTATCTTCTGTAAGAGAAAGGGAATTCTCCTCACTCGTTTTCCCTTCGGCAGCTAATTGTACATGTTCATTGACATCAAGTACGCCTTTAGAAAATCGGCGACGCTTGATTCTGTCCTTCTCGGTGCGCAGGGCATCGCTAGTCCTGGATCTTTTCGTATGTCCTGTTGCGAGACTCGAACCGGACATTGTAAGTGAAATCAACGAAGGTGATGTCCAGTCACACCAAATACAAGATGATGCGTCTTAGTTTAATATAAGAAAAGTCATGGTACTCCGTAGGCTTGTTTTCCTTTTCTTTTCTTTTTTTTCCTTTCGAAACTTTTGGGTCCCACCATGATCTCTGACATTTCAAGGCTAGCATATATACGGTTAGTCTATTTCCTAAAACGGTAAGTATGTGGGGAAACAGTGCAAAATCATATATCCGTGCCTTTCAGGATATTATTTCATTCTTCTGTTCAGCCTCTACAAATATCATAACAGGATCCAATAAAGTCATATAATCCTATTCTACATTGTGTCCTATACTGACCTCTCATACCCTTTACATCTTTCTTGATCTTCTCTAATAGTCACATTAACATACAAATCTGAGCCAATGATTATCCCTGTTCGTTGCTTTTCTTGTGGCAAGGTAAGCTAGATCTTTTTAGCAAATTGCTTGCTGTCGCTCAAAGATTTTTAAACAGGTCGTCGGTGATCTTTGGGAGCGTTACCTACAGCTACTCGATGAGGGTATCCCAGATGGGTAAGTTTGACACTCCATTTACCCTATTTATCGTTTGAATTGAATTGCTTTGCTAACACCGGTGTTAAAGTGATGCTATGGATCAGCTTGGTTGCAAGAGGTACTGTTGCCGCAGAATGATCATGACACACGTCGATCTTATTGAAAAGCTTCTTCGGTGAGTGTATATGGTCCTGATTTCGCATGCAGCTAGGCTTATACTCTTCTAATAGGTACAATCCTGCTGAAAGAGATCGGGCGAAAGCTCAAATATGACGTTTTCTGCTTCTGGCTGTTGAATGTATTGTGGCTACACACCCTCAATATCTTCAATTTCGCTCCACCTGGCCGATTTCACAGAAAGACCGGGTTATCCCAATAGTGCGGTTGCCCATAGTGCGAGACCTTGCTAGTCACCTTTCGGTGGCAGTACCGGCTTTTTCCCATCCTACCCATCGCTTTAATGCAATCATGCCTCTCGATAACCGTGAAGGCCGCGCCTACTTCTAGGTTCAGCCCGGCAGTATCCGAAAAGCCAAGGTGAAGAAGAGTCAAATGGTGCTTTTTCCTCCCTCCAATCTGCGGGCATCGATCACATTTCCTCCATTCTCTGGTTCTCTGCTTCTTTGCCTGTCGATCATGTGGATAATCTGAATTGTAAGGGCTCAGCATCTCAGATGGGTCCTATTTGAATCGGTTTCACGCTTTCGTGCTCCCAGCCAAGGCATATGGTCGATTTCGGGCGACCTGTCATATTCCCTACAGTCGAGGTGCTTTCTGGGTGCTGGTCGTTTCTTTTGACTGTGAAATCAGGATGGCTCAGGCTTGATCAATGGTTTGTGATGCTATCTTGGCTGGGCCCTTGTCTTCAGAGAGAACGTATAGGGAGCCCAAGCCACGTCGGTACAGGCATGCAATTTTGACCTAGTTATATTTTGATTGCGGCCAACTCTATAACATGTTATAAGTATGAATTGTTTGCTGCCGGTCTCATTTTTGGCCCAGATATGAAAATATTCTGTTATATCATCAGCTGCTGTGCAGCAGCCCTGAAGCTTCTCTATGTCATGTACGTGGCTACTGTTTATACCACTAAAGCGGCTGAAGTGCTATAACCATGCACTAGATCTGTGAATTCTGTTTTTTGATGATGCGCTGAGGAAAAGAAGGGGTAGCAGGGTCCTTGCTCCTATGCCCGGTAGCTGAAGTAGATATACCCACTACAAACCCTTCTGCTTAATTGAGACTGGCAGTTACAGTAAATCCTCAAAATTAGATCACATTAACAGATGCCCTGTAAATAATAATAGTAACGGCCTTTTGACATATGTCCACAGAGTATACATCAGCATTCTGAACTAATAATAAGAGAATGGTTGCTATAAATTCCCCAATGCCTAGCAGTCTCAAAGTACCAAAGAAAGCCATTGATATGTCTTGTTGATTGTAAAGCCTGAGCTAACCTAGATGCAGCCCTCCACATCTTAAATGCTTAATTACTCATTATCAGGTATTTACTATGGAGTAGGTATGCACAGCACCTGGAAGAATTTGTCTTAAAAGGGGATAGAGGTGTACTACTACACTCTTATAGCAATGCTATGATATTATAGTTTGCTTAACAGGGACCTATCTACTACTTTCATAAGTAAACATTAGATATGATAGCTAACTTTCAACACACTTTAGCCCAGACGCCTATGAAATGAGTAACAGACGTCTGACTGCTTTGTACTAAAGCGGGGAGATTATTTAGATAGCACAGCCTTGCTATTCGAGGTCAGATGTATTGATTATCATAAGCTAAGCCCAAAATGGCGATACATGTTCCTTGCTGTTGCAGTCGAAAGACGAGCACTACGGGGTACTAGTCTGAGGTTGACTGTAAAAAGTGGCACTTCATTATAGCCGATTGGCATATTCAAAGAGTACTGAACACAATCCCAGTGGCTTCTTCAGGATGTAAGAACCAGAAAGGATCTCGTTGAGGGACATTGTATTTGCTAACACACCAGGTCCGTTGATGATCGCCCTGCCAAACATGGCCTCGAGACCGTGGATACCTCGGCATCTCAACTCACTAAACATGAGCTGCAAATCTCTCACACCAACCTGTCCGAACTCAGGGTACGTATTATTTAGGCTTGAAAGAGTCGAGGGTCGTGGACTCACGGTTGACCCTCATCAAAATAAAGGTACAAACAGAGCAGACTTCTCTTACCGATCTCAGGCCACGAGCGAAAGAGGATGATGCTCCGCAGTCTGTGATACATGCGCCGCCCGGCTTTCGCCAATTTGTAAGGGTGAAGTTAGACAATCCGTGGGTTGTTACCTGGTTGCTAAAGCGGTGTCTGTTCTAGAGGTTTGGCACCTACGACGACTCGGGCAGCGTGACCAACTCGGCATCATCGTACAGCGACTCGGCCAAGACATCGATGGTTCAGAACGACGGATTGGGGAAGGTGCTTTGTCGCTTTCAATCCGCAAGCTAGCAGCGACTAACTTCCTTGTAGAAGCACTCTATATCACCGTCCCCTTTAACCACTTCTATTGAACATGCGAAAGATTGGTCAGAGCGAGCAACCCCTCGAGCACAAACAAGGCACGATTTCGAAAACATTGACCTCCAGCCTCGGCCGAATGTTCTTGACAGTGAAATCTCGCCCCCTAAGCAACATATATCTACGGACTCTACCTTTCATGAACCAAGCATTTTTGTGCATCCGCCTCGAGTTCTTCAAACTAAAGGTGCCTCCACCGCAGAAGACGGAGGTTCAAGCACACTCGAAGTCGCCGTTCGGCATCTTTTTGATGGTGAAGCTGAGATCAAGGCTCTCAAAACGGCGCTCGCGGAATGCTGGACGCTCTGTAATACATTGGCCAAACTGAGCTATATCCATCGCGGACGTACCGCGGAATACGCTGGCACTGGCCACATCCAAGAGAATGCATGGACATCATGCTGGAAGCTGTGTCAAGAATTATATGAGAGTCAGAAAGATGAGTATGTATCGGAGGTCAAGCCGACGTTAGACCTGTGTCGTGAATTCTGCCAGACTTTATTTGAAATCCGCATCCGTGACGACGAGCTTGCAGATTCAGTGCTTCGGGTCAGTTTTGAATTAAATAATCATCTTTACAACACGCATGATCGGCATCTACCAGATGCTTTCAGGGAAAGGACGCTGGACTTTTATATCACCCTTTGTCATCGCCTCATGAAACAGAGGACTCGTGTCTCTGAGACCGACTCCCTTTTGAAGGCTTCTTGGTCTCTGGCGGAGATGCTGTTCACAATCCGCCAAGGTAAAAGGGAGGGAAGGCCGATAAACGAAGAAATGCTTGGGTCCGCTGTGCAGGCGTGCTGGGAACTCTGTGATCTCTTTCGTGAGGGATGGACGCAGCGTAGCTTGCGTTACTCTGATCGTGGAACGCCACGACCGAGTCAGGCTACCTTCACCCATAGCAAGCAGCAGGCCGGCCAACCCGAAATCACTGCTGCAGATGAAGGGCTGCGCCAGCGAGGTAATCCCGAAACTCCTACAACCCTTTTCGATGAGACCGCCACTATTTCGCCCGACGACGGCCCAGTTCAGAACATTTTTGTCTTGGGAAACTTTGCCGATCAATTCGTGCCAGCAAGGTGGTCCTCGAATTCGTCAACCGTCTCAGAAATCAGCCAATCGTCCGGGCAAACATCTTCGACAAATACTATAAGAACGTCGCCAAATGATACGACCCTGGCATGTATACAAGCTTTACTGACCAAGGCCGCGGTGGATAGCGGATTTCAGCCCGAAAAATCACAGAGCCTAGCAAGCTTCGTAAAGACGCTTTCATCGGACGCGTTTGGATCGGCACCATGGCAGATGTCTCTTCTGAAGAATTATAAGAGTCTCCTGGCGCTTGACCCAGTATTCTGGAATATTGACTTCCAACCGCACTCGAATGCTGCGGATATAGCAAGGGCTGTCAAATTGACGACACAGGGCAGTCAATACCCTTGGTTGCGGGATCTCTATCGCCTGGTATTTGGCGTTCATGTGGATGAGGTCGCCAGCGGCCAGGGGATCGCACTTCAGGTATAATGCATTTCTTGGCGAGGATAATATCAGCATTTCAATTCTTGTGGATACTGTGACTCTGGCTTGGTATGTCTATCTCAGCCACCATTATGATATCATCTATGTTTGAGTTTGTGTCGATACTCTATTCAAAGTCCGTCTCAATGTCCAGGAATAATACGGTAAAGCCATAGCCGGCCGGGGTTCCTCGTTTCTCGCTCCATTCTTACCCTGATATGACTTGAGTGGCTGTCTTGCTGAAGGGCTTGCTTCGTTATAACCCGCTCAGTGGGCTCGGATACAGCAGCCAGAAAGGGTGTTTTACCTGGCTAATATTTGCATTTCATCGTGGTACTGGTCACATTGGCTCATCGCATGGCATTGGGCCGCCTCATTTTTCTGTTTTGACAGATATTCAAGGAGTCGAGAATGAGTCGCCGCAGAATATCCCACTTGTACTCGAAGCCGCAGCTCTGACTCTACCAAATATCTCGCGCGGGATTGAGTCTGAAGTCAAGCAGAAGAAGTATTAGGGCTTCGACGGAAGAACTTGAGTCTCAACACAGCCTGTTCAGCGGCCTGTCCTACGGATGACCTTCAAGCCGTGCTTACATTGGCTATTTTCTTCATTCGTTCTTGCCTATTCATTCTCCGGAATTTCTCCATTATTTTCCCAGATGATGTACTTGTTTGCAACATGTTGGGTCTGTACTGCGACGACGAATCCAGCTCGATTCGGGTTTCAGCCTGCTGCAATAAATCTAACGGTCGGTGGTGTGTATGGTTTGTGGCAGGTGGTCACTGGCTACTATCTGGCAGGTAAACAAGTGTTTTTATTTGTCATGAGATATCCATGGATGTCTCCAAGTAATGTAATTTTCTTCTGATCTTCTCGTTACAAGCTCTCTGGTGATACATAGGTTTACGAAGCACTGCCAAGGTAATGTATACAGAATGTTGATTAAATGAACATCCAACTCCACGTTTATGAATACTGGCATCCAGCATAAGAATCCAACTATGCACATGAGTTGTCCAGTGCTAGCTAGAATGTGGTCATCTATGGATAGATATAGTGTATTGATGAAGAAAACATATAAGGACCATATGGCATGAGAGTATATCGCGCAAGCCTATATTTGATGTAGGGTCTGGTGGGCACTAAATTTACTAGGACGGGACTATAGCTGTTGATTAAATAATTCTATGTTCTCCATCGATATCTATCCGTGTCAATAAATCCGTCTGATACCATGTGAAAGGTGCACTTGCAAAGGGGAATTCTAGAGCTCGGCAAAGTTTACTAGTTATGCCTGGCAAATCAATAACTATGATCTGGTCTATGGTAGAGGTAAGATTGGTGGTGAAATGGAAATGCCAATAAGAGGTAGTCAGCCCAGCTACTACACTTGGCATACACAGCAAAGATGCTAGGTGGGACAAAGAATTGCCTGATATTGGGGGGATGCATTAGAACAAGTGACAAATAGAGTGTGGCATAATGGTTATTAACATTATTGGTTCTTTCCATTGTAGCCATATCTATATTTCTTTCTTCATGCCCTTCATTTCTTCTTCTTTATCGATTTGTTGAAAGTCCCGTTCATCTTATTTTCCCTACACTCGAATAAAGCAAGATATCAAAATTATAGGCCCTATAATCCCACTCGGTCTCAAGGCCGACTTTTTATTCAGCCACATACGCAACGCGGGAGCACTCTTATGCTAAGGTACTATCAAGCCGTCAATCACAGTAGCAAGACAGGCATCCACATCCCACAGATGTCATAAGGGGCCAAAACGACTAAACTTCACGCTCGATCATCTATGAGAAACCCGAGTCCGGCAAACTTAGCGGGATTTAGTCGACTCGGCATACTTTCCAAGAAATGCAAAGAAGCAACAAGCTCAAGAAAGTTAAGAAACCTAAAACAACTCGGTTGGAACCTACGTTTTACTTAAGCATGATTCATTAACAAAGCCACATTGCTTCTCTTAGTTCTCCGTGCTTGTGTTCAGGAAGCTAGTCTGTTCTGGGGGAGCCAGTACGAAAATTAGTAAGGTGATCCACAGCCCCTTCGGTATCATGCCCTGATGTGGCATAATGCATGAACTATCTCCAGAGAAGCTTAGGTATCTACATGTAAGGCTTGTAGCCTTGTAAGACCAATACTATCCAACAGTGCAGCCGACACCAAGCACAACCCGTGCCAATATAGTTACTGTACCTTATGAAAATACTTAAGATACAGGTACCTCTCAGCCAGGTAGGTACTCCGCATGGGGTATTTACTCTGTAGGGGGAACTGATCGGCAGTGTGTACTATGTAGTCGTGACTCGTGAGTAACGTGAGTAACGACTAAGGAAGGAATCGGGATGAACCGTGTTAAACTGACAGCCAAGACGTGATGTGGCTTTCGGTATCCACCTAGTATCCACATCACTGCAACATAAAGATTTGTCCTTAGGTTGATGTTACAGTATGAAAAGGGTAGGTTAGTTCGAGTAAGATAAGTATGAACCGCAGAATGCTGAATCCGAGTCCTCGCATGGAAGTAATAGACACAATGCAAGCCTAAAATTGGCTTATTATCTTATGTCATTCTGGATAGAACCTGCCCGAGGAAGTGTAAATAATGAACTTACTGGTACAGTTTTGCTAGGATTCCTATGTAGGCTGTAATACAGGCCAGCGGATTTGCGCAATGTCACTGGATGAAATCAAGGCATTCAGAGGCCTTTCTCAACTTCTGCCTTTCAGTTTTATTTCTCATACCCTGACCAGTCCCTGTCTCTAGTATCCACTCTGTTGCTGTCTCAGGCATCTGATTGTGGGTACCTTAATAGGACCTTAAGTATGATAGCCGCTTGGGCGCGCTCTTCCACTCCATCCAGAGTAATTGGTTGGCCGAGTTGCTGTCCAATTTTGAAAGATAGAACTTCTGGTTTGGATTATTACGACTTGTTGCCGTTAAGAGTGAGGAATTGGGTCAACCTAGGTGACTACGCCTACCTAGGTACCTTGGTTTCGGCCTATGCCCGCTGCTTTTCAAGTCATCCGAATTATTGGGCCAATGGTAATCTTGAGACAATAAGCTAAAGGTTACTCCGTGCACTAGCCCCAGGAGATCTCCGCCTCTACCACCCCATGTTTCCATGATATATCTACCCTGGTTGTTTTCACCACATATCAATGGCTACCCTTTTTTCAAGGCGGATTAGCGGTGGGTTGAGCCTGATCTTTCGGCTACTTGTTGCATACTGGAGGTGAAAATTTTTGCTACTACGAAATATGTTCCCCACCGCCCGCAAAACCTTGCTAAAAGCGAGTCGGAAGGAAAGGGAAATCAATAGTTAGAGGAGTTCTCTCCGATTCAGCGGATTAGCCACGCCCACGGTGCTCTTGAAACCTGCGAGATTACTGTGGAGTCTCTGGTCGGATTATGACTCCACACATGGATTCCTATGTTCTGGGGGAGGTGCGTGGGGTAGTCTATAAAGATGAGCTTCTGCCTCGCACGTATCCTGCTCAGACCAGCGACCTCTCTTCCCCAGGTTGACAAAGGAACCCGTCTTTGACTGCCTGTTAGTTTGTTTTCTGAACAAATCAGGGTCGGGTGTCCGGTTCTGGCCGATACTCGCTGCCGTACTATAGGTCTTACTCGTTCTTCACGATTTGCTCGAGCAGGAACTTTCGCCGTGTTGCAGCTGAGAACTTTCCTTGTTCAAAAGCATCACTTGCTGTCCACTAGGTGCTTATCACCTAAAGAGATCACCATGTCTGCCCCGAAATTTGCTGGCATGTCCGGCAACCTGCTTATGCGGGCAGTGACAACCGCAGCGACCATGGGCTTCTTGCTATTCGGTTACGATCGTATGTCCAGAGAACGCTCCGAATGGAGTTACCCTTTAGTCCCCAGCTGATTACTTGAAACAGAAGGTGTCATGAGCGGCATCATCGATGCTCAACCTTTCAATGATGTATTTACAGCGACTAGAGGTAATTCGACTATGCAGGGCACAGTAACTGCCATTTACGAAATCGGTATGTTTGACTTCTGAAAGACTGAATCGTAATTTTTGATTGATGCTCTTTCAGGATGTCTCGCTGGTGCTGTATTTATACTGGGCGCTGGCGACTGGCTGGGGCGGCGAAAGTCGATCATGACGGGTGCAACCGTGATGATTCTCGGCGTCATCATTCAAGTAACTTCATATTCAGGGCATGTCCCTCTTGCACAGTTTATCATCGGGCGAGTTATTACTGGCATTGGAAATGGAATGAACACATCCACAATTCCAACGTACCAAGCCGAGTGCTCAAGAACCTCCAACAGAGGATTACTTATCTGCATTGAAGGTGCTACTATCGCATTTGGTACACTTATTGCCTATTGGATTGACTTCGGTGCATCTTATGGCTCGCCTGATCTCACATGGCGTTTTCCCATTGCATTCCAAATAGTCTTTGGTCTTTTCATCATCTTTGGAATGGTGGTTCTGCCTGAGTCGCCCCGCTGGCTGTTCACGCGCGAACGATATGAAGAGGGTGAAGCTGTGATTGCTGCACTTATGGGCAAAGAGATATCCCATCATGATGTACAACTTCAGAAAAACATCATTCTTGACTCGATTAGAGCGTAAGTCATATTCTGGCAGTGTACCTATTGAGCCTAAGACTGACTTTTGGCAGTTCGGGTCAAGCAGGAAAGAACACCCCCTTATCTGCTGTCTTCACCGGCGGAAAGACTCAGCATTTTCGGCGAATGCTGCTGGGGTGCTCCTCCCAGTTTTTTCAGCAAATTGGCGGTTGCAATGCAGTCATCTATTACCTGCCAGTGCTTTTCAAGAACTCACTGAACCAGACTGAGTTTATGTCTATGATACTAGGAGGTGTCAATATGATTGTTTACTCAATCTTCGCTACATTATCGTGGTTTCTGATTGAGAGGGTTGGAAGACGCCAGCTATTCTGGTGGGGCACCATTGGCCAGTGTCTCTCAATGGTCCTCACTTTTGCTTGCTTGATTCCAGGCACTCCATCAGCTGCAAAGGGCGCTGCAGTGGGTCTCTTCACATACATTGCGTAAGTACTTCTTGCCGCTCTTCTGCGCCTATTCAATTCCCCAGTTAAGTGGTCATACGTTGATCCCCTTCAGGTCTTTCGGTGCCACCTGGCTGCCCTTGCCTTGGTTATATCCCGCCGAAATTTCGCCAATCAAGACAAGAGCAAAGGCTAATGCTATCTCAACATGCACAAATTGGCTTTTCAATTTCCTCATCGTCATGGTGACTCCCATCATGATTGCTAATATTAGCTGGGGGACTTATCTTTTCTTTGCATGTGTTAATGCATGCTTTCTTCCAGTCATTTATTTCTTCTATCCTGAGACTGCTGGGCGGTCACTGGAGGAGATTGATCTTATCTTTGCGAAAGGCTTTTTAGAGGACATAAGCTATGTTCGTGCTGCTAGGGAGTTACCGTTCCTGTCCGATGAGGATGTTGAGCGTGTGGCTATCCAGTATGGTTTTGGCCCAGCTGATGCGGATGTCAAGGGCAACGAGAGTAGCGACAGTGCAGAGTTCAATGCTGCAAATACAGAGGATCATGCAACGGCTGACCCTGAGAAGGGTGCGTTCACTCAGACTAACTAGGTCTCTTGCATTCATGTTCGCTGGATTTGGAATCGTTTTGTGCCTGTGGCTTGAAATCTTTCGCCTTATGTTGATTTTCCGCCCCAGAGTTTTTTGCTTGAGTTGGGTGCACCATGCTCTGCTGTTTTCAGTTCGATTGCTATGGATGCTTTGTATGGTTGAGTACATTCCTTGCTCTGATAAGATCGTGGTCATGTCCAAGTATTCTAGACTTGATACCCATATCCTATGAGGCTTATGATAGAGAATTCTTGCTATGGAAGCTTGGCGGGTTCAAGATATGGACGGAAATGAATTAATCCATTGTAGGATGTGGTTTTGAGAGTTAGATGGCAATCTAACCATCATAATATACGGCTTGGTATGTATTAATGATGATATACTCTAGTCTGTGGTAATGGTTGTAATATCACACACCCCTTTACCTTAAAAGACACAAACCTGTTATGGGCCATGGTGAGGACTGAGGCGTGCAGCCACCACTACATAACTAATGACTGAATATACAAGGCGTTGGTCACTATTAGGTTATGTAGTTGGATGTAGACATGGACGCCTGAGATACTTGAGGTGGGTATGCAATCCATATGGCTTTAGGAAACTCTCTTCTGAAAAATGGGTGTTGAGTCTGTTGACTGTTGAGGGCTTGAGGCAACAGGTCATATAAAATCTTTGAAACTGCAATATTGTCATAAGTTTAGTAAATTATGTGCAAGTGAGGAAAGTAATAAAATCCTCCTTCTTAATCTATCAGCTTTTTACATAACCTCATACTAGTTACTAGTAGATATGGCCCATATAGGAATCCATGAGGCTGTCTTTAGGGTTAGATTATATGGCTTAGCCATTCATATAAACATGTAATAGAGAATTAAGTTAGAGTTTATAATATATGTGGTATGTGGTAGGACATGCATAGTAATAGACCCCTTCAGCACTAATTATAATATAATGTTAAATAACTATATAAGGATCTGGGATCTGTGAGGTTAGTTTTAAACTAGTTACTAGTATGAAGGAATAATAGTTTATAAAGATAGTATCTATATCTTAATAATATAGATTATTACTAACCTTCTAAGAGTTAGCTTCTATGAAGAGTAAATATATTTATAGATTATATACTCTATTATATAATATGGTGGAACATGCACATTGTACATTATGGTGATAGATTAATAATCTGTCTAAGTTCTATATACAGTAGGAAGATAGATATAGCATCTATATTATGATATCATTAGTAAACATACAGCTTCAGTAGATCTATAGTTAGGATTATATATGTCACAGGCTAGAAGCCTTAAAATCTATAACCTAGATTTGGATGGTAAGAAATCACTAAGGAATCTAATTAGATCACAGTAAATAAATATTATAAGAAGTGTATAAACTCTAGCTAAGATTATATAATATAGATAATTAGAATATTAGGTATAATAAAGATTATATAATTAATATTATCCTAGAAAACTGCTGCCTAAGATAGATTATAAGTATCTAGTAGGCTTAAATACTTAGTAGGCCACTAGGCCCTATCTACTATATTATCCCCCTTCTTATCTTAATATTAGTAGCTCTTCTACTTATTAAGTACTATAGTATTAGTAAGATTAGTAGCTAGCTCTTATATAGGGTATTTATAGCTTATTTATTTAACTAAATATTTTATGCAGTGGCCTTATCTAATATATTTTTTATATTTATTTATAATTTCTTTAATAATATACTTAGTTTTACTATTAACTAATACTAATAATAACTAGTAATTATTATTTAACTAGCTTAGAAATAGATTATTAGAGATAAGATAAAGCAGGCTAATATAAAATATATTATATATTTCTAGTAGTATATCTAGTTAGTAGATATATAATTTAATAGCTTTAAGAATTATAAACTTTATATACTATATATTAAGCTTCTAGCTTAGATAATTTATTTAAATATTCTATAAGTTAAGTTATACCTTTAAATTAATAGTATATTATAGACTTACTAAGTAGATTTAATTTAAATACTTCTTTTATTATTACTAAGCTATAATAAACTTAGATTAAGCTATTTTAATAGCCTTCTTTATCTTTATAATAATTATATTAATCTTATCCTTTACTAAATAAGTTATAGTAGTAGTAATAGTCTTTTAATCTAATACTTTAAGCTTAAATAGTTTAATATTATATCTATAATTTAGAAAGAATAGGCTAACTCTAGTATTAGTAATATCTTAGCTATTAATTATAAATTATATTATTAGTAGTAGTAACTTCTAATTAGACTATATATAATTATAGAAGTTCTATAAATAAGCTTCTAATATAGTATTTATATATTTAATCTATCTATTAGTCTATAGATAAAAAGTAGTTAATAACTATTACTAGATATATAATTACTTATAAAAGTATTTCTAGAATTTATTAATAAATTATAGACTATAATTTAATATAATTATACTAGGAATACTATAATATCTAATAAACTAGTCTATTATAAGCTATACTACTATCTTAGAGTTTATATATTTATATAGTACTAAAATCACACCCTTTCTAAGCTTATTATTAATAACTATAATATTCTCACACCTATTAGAGATAGGAAGTTTTATAATAAAGTTAATAATAATCTTATATTATTTATAATCTAGAATTAGTAATAGCTTTAAAAGTCTCTAATACTATTTATATTATATATAGTTAGTGCTATACTTATTATAGTTCTATATAAATTATTAGATATCTATAGATAGTTCTAGCTAATAGAAGTTTTAGATAATTATTATATATAGTATATTCTTTCTTAAATAGCTAGTTAATATAGAGTTATAGATTTTCTATAAGATTCTTATTTATAATAGTTTAGAATTAGGGACTTATTTATATCTTTAGTATAATAGATAGCTATCTAGTAATAGTAAATATTTAGTAATTAATATCTATATATATAATTTAGTAGGGAATTTAGTAGCTCCCTCTTTAAGTACTTACTATATTTCTTCTAAAATAATATTATTATACTTAGCTATTCTCTACTAATCTTCTAGTAGCAAAGGTATCATTACTATAGATATTATATATAAAATTATATAACTAGATTAATTATAATATTAATTACTATATTTATTTAGCAGGCCCTTGCCCATCTTAGGCACTAATTTATAGATATAGAATACTTATATATATATATAGCTAGTGATAATCTTTAAGAATACTAGATAATAATTATAGGCCTTAAGCTAGTTATCTTCTATATCTTTTAATATATCTTATTCCCTATATAATAGGGCATTAGGGCA